>PVHP010022045.1:18773-29032 GCA_004024765.1 Zapus hudsonius
TTTTTTTTTTTTTTTTTTTTTTTTTGGTGAGCAGAGGCTATAGAGGTCCTTTCTTTTGAAATGACATATGTTTTAATTTTCCTTAGATGTGCCTGTCATGTGTATTTTAATATATGCACATGTATGTGCCCATGCAGTGCTCTTCCTCCCACCCTCCAGCTGAGCTGACATCTCACACTAATCCCAGAGCTTGCACTGTGTGTGTGTGTGTGTGTGTGTGTGTGTGTGTGTGTGTGTGTGATTCTCTAGTTTCTACTCCACACAGCACTGAAGTTAAGAAGTATAGGGCCATGACAGTCTGTTTTGGTGGGTCCTAGGGACCCAACTTGAGTCGTCTCTGAGGTTCCTTAGGCACTCGTGCTTTCACAGGAAGCAATTTCAATCAATGAGCCATATCTCCAGCCACTTATAAACACTGTGTGGAAAACCTTGAGGCTAGTCTTTAGATTTTGAAGTTTGCACTAATAGAACTCTGATCTTGGTTCTGAAATAAAACCTTATTCTTAACTGTTTCTGTTCTTTCATACTTTAGGCATTACAGAAAACAATAAGGGGCAGAATATTTGCATTGTTTAGGTGTCCAGTGAGATAACTTTTTTTAAATCATACTGTTATTATTTTTCAGTATATTTATTAAGAATAAATATATACATTACATGAGCAAATCTTGTGAAGGTTTCCCCATTTCCCTCCTCTGTGTCCCCTACCCACTGGGGTCCCTCTCCTCAGCGCAGATACTGGATCTGTCCATAATTTAGGGGGTTATGAACTGTACAAGAAATAGTCAGTTTTTCTTTCTTTTTTCCTTCATTTTTCTTTCCCCCTTTGTGTATTCTCCTGAGGGGGTTGATGTCTCTGGATATTCTACCCAACCATGGCTCTTACATTCATTCTGCCCCCTCTTCCACTCAGTTCCCTGAGTCATGGTGGGTGTTTTAAGTCACCTTTATTGTTGCGATCTTAAGTATCACCGGACCTTTGCCCTGGGCTGTGTTGGATATCATAGGTGTCCATCTCCATCTACCTTTCATGGGTCATCAGATTTTCTGTGGTGATTGGTCTCCTGCTTGTCTCATCTCCTTCTTGTAGGTTTCATCTGGGCCCTGTCTAAAAGCCTGGGGTGTACCATCCTCTGTCAGGATTTAAGCATTCATCCCTTGTCTTGTTGGTGGAATTGAGTTGTCCCTGGCTCTCTCACTGCCTTCTGAAAGATACAAAGAGAACCTCTATAGGAGACTGAGATCATTAGAGGTTAAATGAGACATCATTGCTATTTTGGCTAGCTTCTAATGGGTGTAGCCTCTCTGTATCTCTCTGGTAGTGGGAATTTCCCCTAGGAGCCCAAATTCTTGGTCCCCTTAGGATTTTGTCATAGAACCCAGTTCCAGCTGTCACCAAGCAGATCTCTTAGCCATTCTGTAAGCCATTGATTACCCTACTAGGTTTAGTGTCACTATTACACAGATGAGCATTTGTTCACTTGCGGGTCTCTTCCATACAGCTGTGTGTTCAGCCTTCATGTGACAACTGTCTATATTGTACATCAGTTGTCTCTCCTTTCTCTAAATATCATTGACCAGTTTACCCTGGCAGCTCATGCAGCACCTTCCATTGCTACACATCCTACCATCTGAAAGCTGGTTACCATTCTGGATCTAGCAGGATCTCTTGGCATTGTTTCATGAGACTCTGTGATTTCTTCAGCAATAGTGTCTTACCTTAGGCCTCCTACAGGTATTCAAGAAAATGACAGAAGTCTGACATGTTTTGGGGACCTCATGGGTCTCTTTGATCAACAGCTCAGTGTGGGAAGGAACCAATAACTGGAAAAGGGAGATCCAGGCCTAAGCAATTGTTCATGAGGTTAGGCTTCCTTCCCTTCTAGTCATGTCCCCTTGTACCAGGCAGTGCCCTCAGCTTCCTCAGGAGGTTACTGTAAGAAATCTAGGTATCTACGTTATCAAATCATTATTAGCTTGGTTTACTGTATGAGTCCCCCACCCTCACATTCCTCCCCTCCAAATCCTTTCCATTCCCTTCCACAGTGTCTCCAGTTCACTGACAAATAACTTTTTTTTATGGGTGCATTTACCATGACTTCCAATTTCCATTAGCATTATCTTACTAATCCACCAAAGCACAGGTACATTTTCACATTAAAGGGGATTAGATACTCACCTGTGGATCTAGGCTCTTTAAACTTCCACCCTTGCATACTTTATTGTTAAAACATGTTTGTCCACAAGCTAGGAAACATTCTACCACAAAGTAAAATCACATTTCTTTGACTTCAAATGAAATGGGAAGGTGTTCTCTTTTGACATAAGTTTTGAAACCAGATGTGTGGATTTTTCACATGAAGTAATTCTTCAATTTTCTGCCCACACCAATTGGTTGTCTTATAATTTACTTCAGTTATGACACTACCTATAGATAACTCAGGCTTCTAATGACTGAGAGTTCAGTCCCACAAATTGCTCCTCAACAGGTACCTATTTTGAATACTGACCTCCCATATGTCAGAATGACTATAAATCTAATATTCCCATAACTTTACCTAATTGGCTAAAATAGCTCCCAGGATTCAGAGAAGTCAATTAACTTTTTCTACATGGATATTTAATTGCTTCTAGCCAGTGCAAACTAACTGCAGATTCATGTGGCACTTTTGCATCATGCCATACGTGGGTACTGGGGGATCAAACCAGGGTCCTCAGGTGAGAGATCCTGATGAAAGATATTAAGAATGCAAGTGAACAGCCAGAGGATAAGTCTCATAGGGCAAGTTCTGGATAGGTCCCATGAGCAGAAGCTTCCTTCCTTTTGTGACCTGTGATTTTACCATTCTCCAAATAGTAAGTCCATCCAGTCTCCTGGAAGCGATCTAGAGTGCAAGATCTTTAATGCAGGTTTTAATACATGCTTTGAATAGATTATTAGCTCAATGTTTAATTCTGTTCTTTTCCTCACGATGATATGGCTTAGGGGCAAGGTAGCCTTCTCTGGATAGTTAGTTAGCTAATATTGGCCCATGGAAATGTGGATGCCAGCCTGCCTGTCCTGGCAAGACTAGAATGCACAGCTAATTGAGTCTCATCCAACAAAGCTGCTGCAGTTACTCTTTTGTTGCTGAAAGGAATCACCCAGCCAAAAGCAGCTGATGGGTGGAAAGATTATTTTGGCCTAAAGTCTCCAGGGAAAGCTTTATAATGGCAGAGGAAAGCATGACATAAGCAGAGGCTGTGCTTTGCTTCTTCCACACAGGTGGAAGCAGCAGCTGGATAATGAGCCTAATCGCACTGGCACTCCAGAGGGAGCTCAAAGTGTGCCCCCAGTGACACACCACCTTCAATAAGGCTCTAACCCCAAAATTTCTATCAGCTGGAGACCAAACATTCAGAACATAGGGTTTATGAGTAACAACTGATTCAAACCACCACAGCCACAATCAAGAATTACAGCCTCAGCTTCCTGCCTGTTTCTTGACTTTTTCCAGGCTTAGTATCTTCAGACTGGCCCTTTCTGAGTTAACATCAAACCCACCTTCTAATCAGGTGCCGTCTTTCCACATGTGAGCCTGGTTATGAGTGTAATATTAGACGGTTACTTGATTCATATTGAACATGAATTCAGTAAGTGTATGGCTCTCTTCTTTTCCAGTACCCCATCTGCATTTTCTCTCCCTCCTCTTGTGAGATGGATTTTCTTCTTGCATCCCCAATTCCAGGAGGGAAGATGGAGAATTTCTTTTGGGCGGGACATTTAGTTTTCCCCCTTATATTAATCCTAACTCTACCTAAATTTAATCTCATAATTCAGCCTTCCCTTCAGTGTACACTTTCAAATCTTTGCTAATGTGGAAAATAATCCAAGACTAGAGCTATTGGTTTGGGCATTCTAATCCACAGAACTCTTTCCTCACATCCAGAGGATGCTGGCAGTGAAGCCTTCCTAGGCACCAGCGTCCACCTTAACAAATTCTTGAATAAACTCTCTTAACACAGAAATTTTATCAT
Organism: Zapus hudsonius; assembly: GCA_004024765.1. Lineage (NCBI taxonomy): Eukaryota > Metazoa > Chordata > Mammalia > Rodentia > Dipodidae > Zapus > Zapus hudsonius. The sequence continues at coordinate 22,790 of PVHP010022045.1, forward strand.
TCAAAAGTCAAGAGAAATAGTTGATTCTATCATCTCTATCACTAAGAAAGACAGAAGGTGTTTTGTTAGGTTTTTGTTTGAGCTTTGCAGGAGGAACCTTTGAGTCAGATTCTAAATCCTTTCTTATTTTACAATTCTGCCATTTTAAATAAGGCTTGGTATTTCTTAGTACATCTTAGAGTTCTCCTCTTCCTCTTCTTCTTTTACTACTACTTCTTCTTCTTCCTCTTCTTCTTCCTTCTTCTTCTGTCTTCTTCTTCTTCCTCTTCTTCCTCTTCCTCTTCCTCTTCCTCTTCCTTTACTCCTCCTCCTCCTCTTCTTCTTCTCCTCCTCCTCCTCCTCCTCCTCCTCTTCCTCCTCCTCCTCCTCCTTCTTCTTCTTCTTCTTCTTCTTCTTCTTCTTCTTCTTCTTCTTCTTCTTCTTCTTCTTCTTCTTCTTCTTCTTCTTCTTCTGCTTCTTCTTCTTCTTCTTCTGCTTGGAGCCCTCTAGAATCTGTAAGGATGTTTACTAGGAAGGATCTTAATATCAGAAATAATTAGAGTTGTTTTGATTTTCATTTTCATTTTTAAAATAAAAAAAGCTTCTAAGAAAAATCTAATATATTTAAAATGTGTAATATATAATTGTATAATGTAATTTATTACTCTGGGAAAAAACATTTATTTTCTATTAAAATCCAATATTATTTCAATGTAGACAAAATGATGAATCATACTAGTTATTTTAAATCTACAACTCTGAAGCTTGAAGTTGCTTTACCATGTTTTACTTCTTGTTATATTTGTACAGTGACTAAATTTTTTATACAGGCTAAGTACTATGTTGAGGCTGCATAAATTCATAGTTTTCCATAACAGCAATTAGCTAATTGAAGAGAAAGTAATTATCAGTCGATTTAGGACAGAACCATTACTTATCTGTTAGGAGATTTTTTTTGCATTTGCTTATTGAATTTTTTTTCCATTAGGATGCTATATATGGAAGAAGGGTCTTTAACATTCTAATGAATATTGATACTGTTTTATGTATTACTTTTGCTTAAGCAAGGTAGATTTTGGAGTCACAGAGAATTCTTTCTCACATTGCTAAATGAAGCTTAAATGAATATGAAGATACTTGGGAAAATTTAATTAATATGAATGAGTTCAAGCATAAAATTGAATGTATTTTAAGTAAATAATGCCATACTCATATACAGAATGGAGAAAGCACTAATATCTTTGAATTTTTTTTATATTTGAGATGCATCTTTTTGACAATTACACACACACACACACACATAGTGCCTCTACTTAAAAAATAGATTTGTGTTCAAGGTTAAGAATATTTTTGTGACTAATAAAGCAGAATTATCGTTGATATAGAAAGATCAGTAAATACTTAGAAAAGGTCCTATTTTCCATCCTAAATAAAAATAGAAAAATGAAGCCACTATGTTGCCATAGGGAATAAATAAATACTTGATTTATCTATTTTCAAGGAAAGAGCTAGAGCAAGAAGAGAGAGAAAATGGGCTTGCAATGACCTCAGCTACTACAATGTATTCCACATGCATACAGCTCTTTGTACATCTGGCATTATATGGGTACTGAGGAATCAAACTCCAGTTGCACATTATACATTGCAGGCAAGCACGTTAACCACTGAAACATCTCTCTAGCCCATAAGGCTATTATTGCTACAATTTTCTTTGTAAAGATGAGCCTCACATTTCATTTTTATTCACTAACTCTATTTTGATTATCACAATTTTAAAATATAATTATTTTAGGTAGATTCATTAATACGTATTACTATCAAACACATTCATATTCTCCTGGGATAACACTATGTAGAGCTGCTTGCTTGATCCTGCAGATAGAGTGCTTAATTGCCAAAATGAAGTGAGGCCTCAAGCATTCATCCAGAAGGTAGAGTTTTTGAAGAATTTTCTCAATGCCCACAAAATGTATATATGTACAATATTTAAACATGGCACCTTTTCCTTGAAGTAAGTGTCCTTCATTTTCTACATTTCCTCTTCACTGAAATTAGTGTCCCTCTGATTCTCTTGTCATAAACAATGTCCTTGATGGAAGAATGACAGCCCAACCCCTAGGATCTGCAGACTTGCATGGTTCTTAATAATTTTGACAAATAAGTGAAAGGCAGTGTTTTAAGTAGTGGAGTTCTGATTGTTCTAAATTTAAACAGGAAGTGAAAAGAACTTAATGCTATGATTGCATAAAACTGAACAATTTAATATTTCCAAGAATACTTTGTTTGAACAGTGAAGAAATCATAAGCCTAAGATTTAGAGATGAGTCTGGATTTGGTAAACACACAGATTTAGATTTTGGGATGGTGACTGGTACTGGCAGCATAGGTGACACCAAATTGAAAACGGTAAAATTGTCAATCATTCAATCCACTGGAAACTCACATTATAAAAATGTATTTGTGAAATTTATTAGTGGCCAGTCTAAGGATTTTTAGCAGCATATGTGAAAGGAAACAAATGATAGATGTCAAATTTGGATAAAAAAATCTATTGTGTAAGCCGATAATAATAATGCAATGATGCATGCTGCTCAAGTAGAATGGCTGTTTGTGATAATTCAACTTTGACCCATAAACCTGGGAAGGAACTTTTAAAATACTGCTTATCAATAATCAGTGCTAGATGAACATTCAAAGGAAATGCAATCAGTTCATCAAAGATACAACAATATGTGCACACCTATGACATCATTTTTTTCACAATGGCATTATGGAACCATGCATCTATTAAATGATGAGTAAATATATTTAAGCACACACCTGTGTACATATGCATCATATTCTCAAAAATCTTTACCAGATATATAGAATAAGGCTCTATATAATGTGGGCAGTGATTTAGAGACTCATGATAGAAATGAGTCCTGTTCTGGCAATTAGCACTATGGTTATGGACATATATTTGTGCATAATAGGAACAAACTTCTGATGTTTGTGGAAACATAAATACACTGAGCAATCATTAGTGTAAAAAGTGATACATCAAAAGAAAAACCATGGCACCATTTGCATTTCTCAATTACTTGAGCAAACTAGACAAGTGGAAATTAGAGAATCAGAGTAAAATGGTGGTCTCTTGGTCAGGGAAGACTGGAGAGTGTGAAGAGATGTTGATTATACAATGTAAATTTAGTGTTGGAAGTATTGCACTTAAAAGCTCTATTGTATCACATTTTGAGTATATTTAATATCAATTATGATGCTAGAGATGTTCTATGAGTACAGTTATAGTGTTCTTACCAGAAAAAAAGTGAAGCATGGGTAACCAAACAAGGCCAAGAATTGGTTAAAAAGAATGTTCAGCCATCCCACAATTTATACACATACATATATCAAAACATCATGTAAAACACAAATAGGTCTTCTCTTATTATTATTTTTATATTTTTGTGTATTTATTTTATTTTATTTTTCTCGAGGTGGGGTCTCACTCCAGCATAGGCTTTCCTGGAATTCACTCTGTAGTCTCAGTGTGTACTTGAACTTGCAGCAATCATCCTACCTCTGCCTCCTGAGTGATGGGATTAAAGGTTTGTGCCACCATGCCCAGACTCTTATTACTTTAAACAATAAAAACTTTATGCTGTCTCCATGTGTTAATAATAAAGCCACTTCTATGCAAAAGTACCAAGCCAAGAAAAAGAAAATGAAGCTATCCGTATATCATGGTTTGATCCAGGTGTTCCCCACACATAAATGAATGTGTTCTGAGTGATAGATTCTCAGCTGATGGCAGTTTAGGAATTAGAACCTCACTAACGCTGTGTTGATGGGGCTGGGCATGGGGTTATAAACCAGCTTCCCCTTGCCAGTGTTTGGCACACCTTCCTGCCAATGTTTGCAGTGCTGTGGCAGAGGTGATGTCAACCCTCTGCTCATGCCATCATTTTCCCTGTCAGGATGGAGTCTCCCCTCCAGTCCGTAAGCCAAATAAACCCATTCCTCCACACGTTGCTTCTGCTGGGGTTCTTTCTGCCCAGCAACTAAAAAACTGACTGCAACACCATCTAAGCTCAGAGCATGGAAGTACTTTCTTGGATGTCATTGTGTTACATACAGTGAAGTTTGATGACAGCTTGATGGCATTAGGGACCAACAACTATGACAGCAACTCTGATCAGTACTTCAGAATCTGAGAACTGTGAGAATAAAGGGAAAATGTACAGACAGACGTGTCTCAAGAGAAAGAGCAGTTTCAGAAACTCAAACATCACTAAAAGGAGCAGAAGACAAGGGAACCAAGGACTCTCAATGAAAGCATGTAGATTAGAGGTGAGTTGGGGTGTCAATGTCCCAGCGTTTAAAAAGCATCACCACATGGAAGAGTCTATGCGTGAAACTCCTAAGTACTGAGTGAAGTGTATTTTAAAAATATGTATTGTTTATTTGCAGGGAGAAAGAGAAGGAGAGAGAGGGGGAGGGAGGGAGGGAGAGAGAAAGAGAAAGAGATAGAGAGAGAGAGAGAGGGAGAGAGAGAGAGAGCCTTTTGCCACTACAAATGAACTCAAGATGCATGTACCATTTTTTTGCATCACTGGGGAATTGAATCTGGACAGCAGGCAATGCAAGCAAGCACTTCTAACTACTGAGCAATTTCCCCAACCCATTATTTCTATTTTTATGTTTATAATTTGAGGGACTTTTCCTTCTAATCTCAAAACACCTATGGTTTTCCTTTTGCCACTTCACAGTACTGAATATAGCGACCTCAAATGTAATTAAATTATAAGGAAAAATATCTCTCTTTATAGTTCAAAGAAAAACAATAGCTACACTTTGCAAGTCGGTCAATGTTCAAATGAATTCTTTCCAAAATGTTTCAATACAAGTGTACAGTGAGATCTATATTTTATTGGAGGGAATGTTTTTGGTATCATTTCCAAACCAATTCAGGGTATTTTAGCTGTTTATTTTGAAGTTATTTCAAATAAAACTGATACAGAGTCCAGAAATTTGCATAAGCTGAAAACATCACTTATTATAGTTTCTACAAGATATCACTGAAAAATAAAATAAATATATATTGAAAACTCATTTGATTTGTTTATATTGAATTTAAATAGGTGAAATGCTACAATTATTTAAATTTGTATTTATGAATAATAATTTAGAATAAAAACAAAATTAACAAAAATACATTTGAGTTGGGTGAGGTGGTACACACCTTTAATCAATAGGCTGAAGTAAGAGGATTGCCATTAGTTTGAGGCTACCCTGAGTCTACATAATGAATTTCATGTCAGTCTGGGCAAGAGCAAAACCCTACCTCGAAATACACACAAACAAATGACTGGGGATGGGGAAGGGGGGCAATGGGGAATTGGGGATAACAACTCATGGTTGGCCCACTAAACAATGTAACTCATTATGAACAATAAAGAAAAAAATACATTTGAAACATTTTAAATAAATAAAAAGTCTGCAATAAATTGAAATACCAGGCTAGAAACATGGCTCAGAAGTTAAAGACATTTGCTTGTAAAATTAAAATACCGTTTTTAACACATAGAGCTCATAAAAATTTCATAATTTATGTATTTGATAAAATGTTCAAACTATAATTAATATATTAACATATTATCATCTACAAATATTTTTTAAAAATAATCTATGTGTTCTAACTCTCCAATGGAGATTGTATTTGTATTTTCCAGGATATAGCGAATGAGCTGTGGCCCATATAACTCTACCACCCGACAGCAGGCCAAAAGATGAGACCATGGCAAGAGATGAGCCACCACAGTCATATTGTGGAGGATCCATATGGAACCCTTCAGAGAAGGACGGGATGAACAAGGGACCCATACCCACAGCCATTCAACCAACTCAGGATAAGACAAATGTGTTTGTGTTTTTCAGGATACAACGAGAGAGCTGTGGCCCATCTAACCCTACCAATCCACCGTAGGGCGATGACCCAGATCCTGGCAAGAGAGGAGCCACCACAGTCACATCGTGGAGGATCCGTAGGGAACCCAGCAGACAATGACAGATGAACAAGGGACCTATAACCACAGCCATTCAATCAACATAGTATAGGCCAGTGAGACAGAAACCAAGGATTTTTGACACAAGGACCTCTAAGCTCGCAACATTAAAGCAGCCTTTTTACTCACCCACCACGACTCAGGGAACTGAGCGGAAGAGGGGGCGGAAAGATTGTGAGAGCCGTGGTGGGGGAGACTGTCCGGAGGCATGGCACCC
>PVHP010022046.1:0-23283 GCA_004024765.1 Zapus hudsonius
CAGAGTGAGGTAGGATGAGAAAACAGAGAAAATTTGGGGACAATGAGAAAGCAAAGGATCCCCTTACCCTGAATTGTGGTTGAGGCCTTTCACTATCAGAGAAAAGAGAATTCCAGCACAAATAATTACTTGAGGCTTTTCTTCCCTCCCAGCTGTAAACCTGCAATTTTTAAAATATTGTATCCAAATGCCCATTGACATAGAAAGGACATGTACTAAATGCCCTGTGTCACCCTTTGTGGCTCCTGGTTTTACTTTATCAGATTGTAACTACACCTAAGGCATCACCAGAACAACCCTATGATCTCATTTATCAGGAGAAAGAAGACATAAAATCAAAAGTTTCTTGGAAACCTTTTGGGATGTTACTTGAGAGCCACCAAAATGGTATATATGGCTCATGCTTAGACAATTGACTGCAGCGCTCCCTTGAGGAGCCTATACCCCAAATTGGATAGATCTTATTTGCTGTCACTCTCCCTTAAGACTTATCCACACTCAGGCCTGTCTTTCTTCTGAGCAGCTTTCTCCTAACCCTTGTGCTTAAGCCTATATTAAAGTGTATTTAATCAAATCTCCAACTCTGCTTCATAACAGCTCTTGTTGGAATACTTTTCTTCATGAAAGCCACAAATCTGGAGCTGCCTGAGTTGAGGGGCAACTCCTGGAGGAGACTGCTGACAGAGATGTTGAGGTGGTGATCGTCATCAATGGAAATGGCTGGAAACGATACTGTGTAAGGAGGAATGGAAAGTTACGTGATGGATGGAACTATTCAGAAGTGTTATAAACTGGGACTCTGAGTTTTTGTTCATACAAATAGCAGAAGAGTTGTCTGTGAGTACAGAAGCCATGACTTGTGTTTTTCCTCTACAGCTCCTTAAATAGAAGTAAGCTCAATAGAGCACACTGTAACCTCCACTGTAATCTTGGGAATACAGCCATATATCCATAAAGACTTTCATTTTCATCATTAAATTGATACCTGGGAAAATAAACTCTTAAAAGCAGAAGAGCACCATCTTTATAATTTGATTAATATATCATTTCAAGTTCATTTCCACTTCCCTACTTGGCATTTTCTACATGTTCTGTTGTGCTAAATCCACCACTAGCATCCATGGAATCATTCAATGTCATTTAGGTCACGTAAATTGTGAACACCCCTATCCATTGGCCATCTCATGTCCCAATGCCACATAGGTATTAGAAAATGAGAGCTTTCTGAAAGGGAAAAAAGGAGCTGATCATTGAAAAGGACACAATCTTCATAATCAGATGGTCACATATTGGAATAGTTTGTTATTTAATGGGGAATTTTTAGCAACTTACTTCACCTCCCTGGGCCTGGGTTTCTTCATCTCTGAAGGAAAGCTAATGTATGCTCTGTTTATAATTTTTTGAAATGGAAATAAAACACAGACTTAACCTACATTAAGTGGGATTCAATAATTGCTAGCTTTTTTCAAAATTTACATGCTTTTCATTAGGTAAGTTAAATGCTTATTGAAGGTGATATAAAGCGAAAGGCAGACTATCTTTAAAATAAGCTACAAAAATTTTAAATATTTTCTGGTATTATGTATTGGTATCCATAGTGTTGAATGTCAAGAGGATGGTTTCTTTCAACAATGTCATGTACTTGGACCAAATTCACCCTCTCCACCAAATCTCCTCCCTTCTCTGTCTTCCCTTTCCTTTCCTGTCTCATGAATGTAAACAGTATTCTAGGACCCACAAGTGGGAAAGCAAATTATAAGCATCTCTCTATATCTGGCTTATTTCTATTAATAGGATATCTGGTTATATCCATTTTCCAGCAAATTACATAATTGCATTTTTTAATGGCTGAATGTGTTCACATGTTAATAAACACCTCGGCTGATTGTCATCGTGACTACCACTAAAATAAAAATGGGTGTTCAAATATCTCTGTGGTATATTGACCTAAAGTCCACCTTGGGAATATACCCAGAAGTGTTATATCTGAGTGTGGTGGTTTAAATCAGAAACCCACCAGAAAGTCATGTATTTTGACTGCTCAGTTCTCAACTGGCAACATGTTTTGGGGGGTGAAGCCTTTGCTGAAGGAGGTGTGTTGTTGGGGGTGGGCTTAGAGGTGTTATAGTCAGCTCCCCCTTGCCAGAGATCAGCTCACTCTCCTGCTTTCTGCTGCTATTTTTCACACACTGTGGCAGGGGCATTTTTCAACCACAGCCCAAGCCAAGCTTTCCCCTGCTGAAATAAATCCTTACTCCCATCCGGAAGGAAGTGTTCAGTGTTTTGTCCCAGCAATGTAATGGTGATGGTCACTACAACAATGGGTTATATTATATGCTATTTTTAGCATTTAGAAGAACCTTTTCAAGGATTTCCTTAGTAGCTAGACCAATCAGGATTACTTCAAACAGTTTATATAGGTTCTGTTTTTCTCACTTTCTTCTCAGCAGTTTTTTTAATGATAAATATTCCCCTCTTGGCTAAGTATGTTGAACATTTTTATGTGTTTTGCCCATCAATAGTTCAACTTTTAAGAATTGTTAGTTCATTTCATGAGCTCATTAATCTATTGTATTGGTGGGTTGTTGGTGTTTTTTTATTTTTTGGCATTTAGTATTTTTGAGTTCTTTATATAGGCCAGATATTAATCCTGTCAGATGTATAGTTAGCCTACCAAATGGGAATAAAAATCTTTGTTTTCTCTTCATTTCTTTTGATCCTTTGCCATGCAGAAGATTTTTAATTTCATTTGTCATTTTTCCCTTGAGCTATTAGATTCCTTTCTTGAAAGTCCTTATATTTTACAACATAGTGCCCTCCCTGTGCTTTCCTCTAACAATTTCAGTGTTTGGGGTCTTACATTGAGGTCTATGATCCATTATGAATTGAGTAATATAAAGCTGAGAGAAGATCTAGGGATCTAGCAGCATTCTACATGTGGCTACCAAATTTTCCAAGCTGTTCAAATGGCTGACTTGCCAAGTATGGTGGCACACACCTTTAATCCCAGCACTCAGGAGACTGAGGTAGGAGGATCACCATGAGTTGGAAGCCAGCCTGGACGAGAGAATGAGTTCCCTGTGAGCCTGAGGTAAATGAGATGATCCTGAAATAAAAAAGGCTAGAAATGACTATCTTTTCTCCAGTGAATATTTTTGGTTTCTTTGTCAAAAATCACATGGCTGTGTGGATTGAACTCTACCTCCTCTATGTTAGACTATTGATCTGTGCACATATTTTTATTTTTGTTAAACACTTTTTTCAAGTATTGTAGTACCAGGAGTACCAGGATTACTTCTAACTGTGGCTTAGTTATATTCCCTTTCTTCAGTGGTTTTTGTCTAAACAAGTAGTATTCTCTAATCAAATTGCTCTATCCATTGTTTCATTAATTAATTGCACTGCAGGGAAGGCAAGTAGCTTCAGATACAATAGTAATCACACAGGAATAAATCAGGTAACTTCTGTTTTATCCTCAGCAACAGATCAAGGCAGAACTGAACACAAGGTCATAAAATGCTCTCTGAAAACTGAAGCCAAAAATAATCTCTTTTCAACAAGAAGAGGGACAATAGATCACGCCTCTACAGTGCATCTCCACTCCATTGTGATGAAATTGATTAAATATCTGGTTTCCATTGTATTCTCTCAGCACATTGTTAAACATTGTTTCCTTGCTGATTCTGTCTGGATCTGTGCACATAATCTATCAGGTGTTGATTCAAACCAACAAGGAGCTCACTTGTCTAGTGTCCCTCTCATTCCAGGTCATGACTCCTCCTGATGCCTTTAATGTGCTCCTATGTCCTTCAATGGGCTCATTCCAGTTCTGAGTCCATGCTCCCGTACCATCGCTTATTTCTCAGAGAGACATACTGTGTTTGATATTTCCAGTTTCCTTTTCTTATCTCATGAATCTGCCATTTGCTGCCTTCTCGCTCCCTACAGTAATGAAAGAGAGTCTTAATTGTTCCCCATCTTCCCTCATTTGTTACTGTCCATCTTCTGCACTGGGCTATTTCACCTTACAGCCTAAAACAGGCAGCACAAGTTCTATAAGTTATGTCAAGATTAGAGAGTAAAGAGTCATCTTTGGAGCTGAAAACATTACTCAGCAGTTAAGATGCTTTCCTGCAAAGCCTAATGACCTGGGTTTGATTCCCCAGTCCCTATGTAATGTCAGATGCACAAAGTGGTGCATGCGTCTGGAGTTCATTTGCAGTGGCTAGAGGCCCTAGTGTACCCATTCTCTGTCTCTATATCCCTCTTTCCCTGTCTCCCTCTCTTCCCTCATTCTCTGCTTGCATATAAATAATAAAAAAAAAATAAAATGATCTATGTTTGGAGTCAGATGTCCACTGACTCTGATAGACTCATTGAAGGCAGAGTAAAGAGATTCTTTGGAGGAAGTGAATGCTGCATTTCTGTGTTAGATTCCCTGCTTAGCATGCATGTGGATTTGTGTTCCTTTTGTGGTACCACCTAACTATTAAAAATTTTTATATCATTCAAAAAATATCTTAGCTGTTCAAATACATGGGCTGTTTTCCAGCCATACTTATGGGTTACCAATATTGGTATGTGTAAAAGTGTATGTTCTTTGCATTAATTCTGCAAATATATTAAATTTCATCCTGTCATTGCCTGAGGCATTCCAAAATTATTTTTGGATAACTTATCTTCATGTGAATCTCTGCTATTGATGTCAAGGGATCAGCACATCTTCGAACTTCCAAAATTTTATTTAAAAAAAACACAAGGTTATATCTAATATCCTCTAGATTCTTAGGGCTATAAATGCATGCAATGCTTAATTCCATATCATTGCAAGAGCTAGGAATATTTTGGCCTAGAACCTGGGAATTTTTAAATAATGGAAGTTTTGCATAATTTCAAAAATATTACTGGTAACAAAATCACTCCTCTTTGATTGGGTAAACTTGCTGAAACTTAGGTAATATATCTAACCATTATTCAGTAGGCTGAAGGCACAGAGAAAATGAATGTACAAGAAAATGCTCCCTGTTGTGATGGTGGGAATACTGCCCAGAGCCCTGGATGATAAACTTCTGGTCCTCTGTTTTAATTTTTCCTTTGACACTGATTGTAATTGTCTTTGTAATATTTTTTTTTCATGCACTTCTTTTAAGTTAAACTATAATTTGTGTCAAGTTGGCCTTTAATAAAAGTTCTAAGAACAGCATTATTTTCTATAAATTTATAGTCGAGGGATCAAGTAGCTGCTTTACCAAACACATGGAAAGCTGAATGAGCCAATTAGTAACAGAAAACAAAGTGTGCAGAATTCAGGATGAACTAAAGAGGCTTTAGTACAAAGGGAGCATTTACAGAAGTGTCATGAGGGCAAAAATAATCAAAGGAAAGGTCAGTAATTTAGCATCCTCCAGTAAAATAACAGGGCTGCCATTGTCCAAGGACAAGAAGGAGTGTTTAGTACACTTTTGAGGGAAAGAATTGCACAGGGAGCCAAGATGTCTTATCATATGCTGATTTCATTTCCTGTGGATATATACTCATTACTGGGCTTGCTGGATCACATGATGGCTCTGTTTCTAGTTTTGTTGTGGTACCTCCATATGGTTTGCAATCATGACTACCAATTTACATTCCTACCTACAGTTCCAAATATTTCTTTCTCTGGTCACCTTTGCCAACATTTGCTATTTTCATAATTTTGTTACACTCATTCATCCTGGGATAAGGTGCTCCCTCTGGGTTCTTGACTTGCATTTTCCTGATGACAAGTGATGGTGAGAAGGTTTTTATATAGTTGGCCCTTGCATGTCTTTTTGGGAGAAAGTTCTGTTGAGATCGATTGTCTACTTTTTAAGTCTGGCTATTGAGATTTTAGTATAAATATGTACTCTGAATATCACTTCTTATCAGGTATGTTCACATCCCTAGACCATATCTTCACTGTTGATTGCTTCTGGTGCTAAATGCTTTTGTGATGTCAAAAATAATCCTTGTGCATTCCTGTGTCTGAAGCATTTCCCCTCTGTTTTCTTCTTAGTTTCCTAGGTTCAGGACTATACCTTTAAGTATTTGATCAATTCTTAGTTGATTTTTGTAACTGGCACAAAAGAGAAAGGGATCTATTTTTGTTGTTCAGCATGAAGACATCCAGTTTCTCCAATTCCATTTGTTTAAAAGATTGTTCTTTATTCAGTAAGTGTTCTTAGCACTTTGATTAAAAATCAATTGGTATGATTATGACTGGTCAGTCTATTCTGTCCCATTCTATATATTTTATGCCTATATTATGCTGTTTGATTACTATATATTTGTACATATTTTGAGGTCTGGAAATGTAATGAAGTCAGAATTTTCAAGAGTCATCTGAATTCCCATGTGAAGTTCACAGTCAGAAATGGAAGCAGCCTACCTAACACCACTAAGTGGGTACATATGCACAGTGGAACACTATTGATCCCTAACAAGAATGAATCTCTTTTGCCACAGAATGGATGGGACACAGTGTCTTCAGGTTAAATGATATAATATAGGTAGAGAAAGATAAATGCAACATGGGCTCATCATGACACATGTATGAAAATTATTCCTGTTGAACTTGAAAGTAGAGTGAGTTTGGAAGAATAATGCCAGTAAAAGATGGGGAAAGGTTAATCGATTGCTGCTAAGGCATTAATAAATTCTCATGTGCTTTTTCTAAAGTAGTGTGACTATCAATAACAGTAATGTACTATATCTTTCAAAGAGCTATGTGAAAGGATTTTGAATGCCTTTCTAGAAAGAAATAAGATAAGAGGATTCATGGTTTAAATATCAGGTTATGTAGACATCTACTGACATATCATGTTATCCAATTAATTTGTATACTTTTTTAAAGTTTTCATATATCAGGAAATTTTTAAGTTAAATTATAAGCAGAGATACTCTCTTAGATAAATTAAAACAAGTAATTCAAACTGGCTTTGCAAGGGAGAAAACACCTAGTTTTTCTCCTTCCTCTAGCCCTTGAAATAACTTCCTCTGGACTCAGACCAAGTAGCAGATGGGCCAACAGAGCCCATGTATATATACTTATTCCTCTGTACCTGTAGGGATAGTTTTGATTTTCACAGGATGAAAATATGTGGGTGAGCCCATCCCTCTGTCAAATGCCATAGTCTTGCCATCCGACTTATCCATGCCTTCCTGTGTACTTCAAATTAATCTTAAGCTACTCACAGTACTAAACACAATGCAAATGCCAGTTCAAATAATTGCTACCCTGAGTATTGTTCAGGAATCAAAGGCACAAAAACCTCTTTACATGTTTAGTATAGATGCATATATGTATATGTGTGTATATGCATAATATAAATTATATCCATATACATGTGTATGTGTGTATATTTCAATTCATGGTTTATTGAATCCAGAGGTCTGAAGTGAGTTGAAGAAAGGTAGGGGGGTAGACCTAGAGGCTCAATAAGAAAACCTTTATAGTGTGCCTCTTTTCATCTCAATGGCTCATTTTTTAGATCACTTAGAAAAGTGAAGGCCCCTTAAAATGGGAGGACAAACCTTTTTATCATCTATATTAAAAAAGATGAATTAGTGGCCCTCCTTCACCTGATGTGCAATGCTTTTCTCATAAGGCACTGGGGATGTGAGTCAAGGAAGGAAAGAAGTTCAGTAAAGTAGAACGTGCATCTGTGAGGCCATGATGTTTTAAAAGAACACTCCATTAGGATACCACATCATTGTGTGGCTGGAACACCTGTGTATTTTACTGCCCGAGCAATGAGGAGTGCACAAGTCTTGATACTCACTTCCTTATGAAATACTGAGCCAGGTGTGCAACTTGTAATCCCTTGTGTGGTGATTTGAATATACCCCCTCCCATTACTTCTAGTGTTTATTACTAAATCTCTGGCCTTGTTCTCTGCTGGTGGAGCCATTGGGAGGTGAAGCCTTGCTGAAGGAGATGTCATTAGAGGTAGGCCTTGAGGTTTATTAGTCTAGTCCCCTGGATGCTCAGAACTAGTTCACTTAGTCAATTTCCTTGCTGTTGGGGCAAGATAACAAGGAAAGCACAATGACTCTTTAGTGAAAATCATGTTTCTGCCATGGAGATTTCTGCCATGGCTAGAACACATTGCAAAAATCTCCTGTCTCTAGGCAAGGAAAGCTAGACAGTAAGGTTTTAAGCTCTCTGCACAGAAGGAAGGGATGAACATTTTGTCTATTGATGTAACTTATAAGGGTGTAACTGGACCTCAGAGATATGGAATCAAATTGACTTCGATGTGATATCAAGTTGAAGGTCATTTGAGATTATGTTATGGTGTTCATAGAGGTTAAAACTCTGAAAATAGCTTTAACACAAGGACAAAATGGTATGTGCTACTGTCTTTTCCATTTAATGCAAAATTATTTTGAAATTTTAAAAGTAATTTTTAGCTTTTGGGTACATTAGCTATCTGCCCTTGTCCTGTTCCAGTCTCTGTTTGAACCTAACCTACTTTATGAGGATCGGAAACACAGAGATGATCCAGAGGAGTTTGTTGGCAGCTTCGCCCTTGAAAAACTGTCTGGTAACAGAACTGCCTTTTCAAGTGAAAAGGATGCCAAAAGGATGTTTTCAGGGAGTTTGTCTTTGTCTGCCTAAATATTTTCTCCCTTCCTTTTGTGGTCTATCTTTTATTCAGTGGTGTAAGAGTCTTGGCAGGATTGAACTGCAGCCAGTCTGTCACTCTATTTGGGTTCTGGACTTGACCATCCATGCTAGAATGCAGCTAAAGGAAGTTGAGAACTTCATCAAAACCATGAAAATGCCCTGCATGTTCTTATGTATTTATGCACTATATTTTCTGATTTTCTTGATGGTGGGTACATTCTAGTTCAAACTGGTTTTCTCCTTCCTCTAGCCCTTGAAATGACTGAGTCAGTCAATGTTTATGATTTTACAAGCTTTAATTTAGTGTGTGTGTGTGTGTGTGTGTGTGTGTGTGTGTGTGTGTGTGTGCGCGCATGTGCACGCACACTGAGGTCTCTAGACACTGCAAATAAATGCCAGATGGATGCTCTACTTTGTATCTGCTTTATGTGTAAGAATTGAACTCAGGTTGTTAGGTTTTTCAAGCAAGCACCTGAGTCACTGAGGCATCTTCCCAGCCCCTCACATGGAATTATTTCCCTAGTAACTAATGATCAGATCCAGTAACCAGCCTTGCTTTGCCTTCCACTTGATTTGCACCCCATATCACAAGTAATGTTCTGTTTGGAACATGTAATATAGTGATGTGATTCATATTCAATTCCCCCTCCCAAAGAAAAGGTTCATTTTGTAACCTTGTATGTATGATTAATGCAAGTTCAAAATTCTATTTTATTTTTGACAACTTTATGCAGATATTCAATGGATTTTGATCCTATTCATTACCACATTACCCTCTTTTCCCTCTTCCACACCTGCTGATTCCTTTCTTCTTTTTCTGTGGGTATGGTGTGTGTGTGTGTGTGTGTGTGTGTGTGTGTGTGTGTGTGTGTGTTTGGTATTTGTGTAAGTATAGGGACACTTGTGTATAGACATAGGACAATCTCTGGGCATCTTTGCTCAACTTACACCTTTTTTGAGCTTTGTTTTTACAGCTATGAATGCCAGGCTAGCTGGCCCATGATTTCTCCTGATTCTGCCTCCCAATGTCATAGGGATGCTGGGATAACAGACATAGGCACTGGCATCTAACATGTTGTAAGGATTCTGGGGAGCCAAGCTCCAGGCAACAGGCTTGTGCTACAAGTGCTTTTGATCACCAAGATCTCCAATGCCTTAACACCTGGTTAACAACTAATCCCTATCCTCCACTCATGTCTGTGTTTGTCTTTCCTTTTGTTTTTGTTTGTTTGCTCTGTGACTCACTGGGTTAGATTAGGGTTACTTGCATGAGTACCTGTGGAGGGTTATTTACTAGAGCATGGGCTGCTTAGTCATGGCCACACCACTGAAAACATTACTCCCCCTTAAGTAGAAACCATTGACTGCTGATGGCTCCTCAGGGAGGCATGGAGCCTTATGAGCTCCTCCCTACCCTGTATAGAATCAAAGTTCTATTTTTAAACATCTATTTCCTGGAGCCTCTTCTGATAACCATTTGTGTATTAGTTGAGATCTCAACAGACAGCACATGGCATATTTATGAACTTAAAAAAAGATTTACCAGAAACTGGTGGATTAAACAAAGTTAATAATTTGTTTGAAATGCCTTCTTGACTTTCTGTTTCCCTTTATTTTGGGCTGGAGTGTGTTTACTTGTACCAAGAAAACGTTGCAGAATAGCACTGCTTGAGCTTTGGGCCTTTAATTTTTTTTCTCTTTCCTATGATTTGTTAATTTTCTGCTATTATTTCACTTAATATAATCTTAAGGGCTTTAGTTTGTACTTTCCTACCATTTTCTTTTAACAAACTCACTCAGTTTTGTCATTAATATAGTTCCCATTTTTTATTTTTATTTTAATTTGCCGATCTTTCTTCCAGCCCTGATATTCTGCTTCATGCACATGTGTATTTTGTTAAGGCTTTGACTGAGAGGTTTCTTTTTCTTCCTCCATATCCTTTGAGGCCTCCCTCCCTCTCCTACTATTGTAGCAAAATGAGTTTGAGCTCATTGCCCCCCTCCCCTATATTCATTGTTACATCCTACTGATGTTTGTCTGCCAGGTGGCCAATCTCATTGCATGAAGTGGGAAACTGTCAGGGCTCTGAAGTTCTGTAAGATAAGGAAGAGACAAGGCCGGGGAATACCTGAGGAGAATATCTGAATTTCTTGAAACCTATTGTAAATGTGTAAACTGCTAGGTGATGGGTAACTCGCATATGTAATGTCACATACCATACTCTGGACTGACTATAAAACTCCATGTCAACTGGGGTGGGGGCCCAAGACCTTTTTCCTAAGCTTGGAGCCCCCGGGCCCGGGTTTAGAATAAAACTTCACTCTCCTCTTGCCAAAGCGGCTCTGTCTTTATCACTGGGTATTTCTGCAACATTACATCCCTCTTCTTTCTCGCTCTTCTCCCTAACTCTCTTCCCTCACTCTCTTTCTTCCCTCCATCTCCTTCCTCCTCTCTCCCTCCTCTTACTGCTCCATCTCCTCCTCCAAATCTTTTCGTTCCCCCTCCTCTTCCTCCTCTTCTTCCTCTTCATCTTCCTCCTCTTTTTCTCTCCTTTCTTCCTCCTTTTCCTCTTTCTCCTCCTCTCCTTCCTTCTTCCTTTTTTAACGTTTTTATTGGCTTAAAATTATACATATTAATACAACAATATACTCTGTATCATTAGATAAAGCCATTGAATCCATGATGACATTCCCTTATATGCATTAGTTATTCTCCCCCCATGATTCTTACATTCTTTCTGCCTTTTCCCTGAGTCATAGTGGGTGAATTCAAATTTTTCATAGTTATTAGGTTTGTAAAAGTCTCTAAATTTGTGTTTTGGAGAATTTTGGGCACCCTTGGTGCCTCTCTCCATTGTCCTTCAGTAGGTTATCTGCCTTGCTGTGGGAATAGATCGTTTGCTCATTATCCCACTTCCTTAGAGGTTGTATTAAGGCTCTACATGGATCATCTCCTGCTTGGGTGTCCCCGTCACATCAGGTCCCTTTGGTGGAGTTCAGCTGTCCTCGTTTCTTGCTGTCTTCTGAAAGGTATAAACAGAGTCTCTAGTGGAGAGTGAGATTATTATTGGTCAATTGAGACAAATATTGCTAGGTTGGTGAGTGTTTCCAGGGTATAAGCTTGCTGAGGACCTATGGTTAGTGAGGACTTCCCCACAGAGATGGGGTTCTTGGTCCCCATTCAAGGTTGCCTTGGGTCGCCATACAGGTCCCTGCCTCTGAGCGGATCTCATAGCCAATTAGCCAGCTTTTGATTACCCACCTAGGCTGGGCACCACTATTGCACAGATGGGCACTTTTTGACTAGCTTGTCTGTGCCATACAGCAGTGTGTTTAGCACTCTCAGGACATCGGTTGGTGTAACTTGAAGATGCCTCCTGCTCTGTCAGGATATCATTGGTCTGGTTCCCCTGGCAGCTGGTGCCACACTTTCCAGTATTACCCAGGCTCTCTTTTTGGGAGCTGATTTCCTTTCTGGATTCAGCAGGGTCTCTCAGTCTTGTGTGATATCAGCCTGTGGAATCTTCAGCAATAGGGTCTTATCTTTTACCTGAGGTGGGTATTCAAGGGCTGTGACAAAAGCTTGTCTTATTTTATGGACCCTGTGGGTCACTCTGATAAACAGCTCATTATGGGAGGTAACTACTTACTGGGTGGGGGAGCCAGAGGTCAGCAACCTTTGTACCATAGGTAGGCTTCCACCCCCACCCCCACATTTGAGATCCTATCTGCTTCTGGAACTTGTTGTACAGAAGATAGGATTCTATGGAGTCAGATTATTATTAGTTTAGGTATGTGAACATCTCTCCCCTCTGTTGCTTCCACACCTGCCCCCATTACCTGGGCCTCTTCCTTTTTTTGTTTTTTTCATTTTACAATTTTGTATTATGGAACTACTTCACATCATGGATTTCCTTCCCTGTTTATTAAAATCATCTATAGCACATTGATTTCTTTTAAAAATATTTATTTTCACATGTGTGTTTGTGTATGTATAAGTGTATGTACACACCAAGGCTCTTGCCACTACAAATAAATGAAAGATGCATATGCCACTTTTGGGTCCAGCTTTATGTGGGTGGCCAGTAGGCTTTAAAATAAGTGCCCTCAACCACTGAGCAACTTCCCACAGTTCCTCATTTTTTATGATAAGTCTTTTAACTTCCTTGGGATTTTATTTAATTCCACATCATTGAGATCACTTATTGTAGAATTAATTTTTGGAAGAGTCATCATCCCTGGTGGGTGTTTTCCTAGTTCTCCATTCATATACCTACATGTATTTTGACAAAAATCTCTTCCACTTTCACTTCTGAGCTTTTTAAGGAGCAGCCTTCCCTTGGTGATGTATTCGGTATCACTCAGTTTTGTAGAGCTGAGTTTAATTCCAAGTGGACTTCATCGTGTAATTTCCGTGAGGTTACGTGGCGATAGTTGTGTCTGATACACCTTTGAGTGTGCTGGTGTTTGAAGGACTCCTTTCTCAGTACCTTTTGCAGGTGTGAGATCTTTGTGGGAGTTAAGCCAGATGTGTTGTAGATGTACAGTATGGGAGTTTCTCCCTTTGTGGGTTTTTTATTTTCAGTTTAGTCAGCACAGTGCAGTCTGGAAGTACATAGCGATGGCCTACACGGAGGTCTTTCTAAAATGACTGTCTATACTTTCTATGAAATCAAATTTTTTGTAGGGGGTCTTTAAGACTCACCTAGTCATCCCTAGTTTTGTCCCAAGTGCTGTCTGGAACTTGTATTTCCCCTTTTGTTCATGTTGAAGTATCCATAAAGGTTGAGTTAGAATTTAATCATGGTAATAATGATGGGTTGTTTCTCTGAGCTGGGTTGGAGGTGTTATTCCGTGGGAAACTCATACAGTGAGTATGAAAACTATGCCATATTCAACCCTGAGATTTCTCAGGAAGAACTTAAATCACAGTAATGGCACTCTATGTGAATAATCCAGATATAGAGGTACAGAAAGCTTCAAATAAAAACCATGGCCATAGAAGTTAATAATAAATACCATAGCCATAGAAGTTATAACACTATAAAAGGAGGGCAAGGAAAATACAAAACATGCTCAGTAGTTACAAATTATTAAAATGATTCAAAGCAAAACCTGAGAAAAACAAACATATAAAGGAAGATAGCAAAAGTAAAATAAAAGAGGGGAAAAGAATAACAAAAGGATGTTGTTTATGAAAGTAAATTATATTCTGGCAAAAATGGAGGCTTACTTTTTTAAAATACAAATCACTTAGTCTGGAAAGGACTGAAATACCTATAACCTACTAGTTTCAGGTAGCTGCAAAGGCCATTCCCTCATCTACAAATTTAGCTAGTTCTTATATGAATGGATACCTAGAACCCAGGTTATAGGCAAAATTCAGAGAATCATTTCAGGTGGAAGAACTGAGCCCTGAGGAACGAACTAGAACATACCCAGCTGAGTTTCAGAATTGCTATGGATTGAAAAGTGATTAGTTTTCCTTTTTCTGAAATAGAGGTCTCTATTATCATCATTGTATTTGTCACTTTTGTGTGAATTTTGACATGTGGAGAATTTTTTTTTTCGTTTCTATAAGAAAGTTTACTCAAAGCACTGCAAGCAAAGAGTTTCATTTATGTAGAGTTAATGTATATGTAATCTGAATCTATATGTAATTTTAATACCAAAATGGAATGACCTCTGAAGATCTTTATAAGAAGTGAATGCATTTTGCATATTGGGACTTTACCCTGGAAGAGCCTGAACCAATCAGGTAAGTCTCACAAAGGACTGCACCACTAATCAAAGAGACATGAAAACTTAAATTCTGCTGACTTTCAAGTTGCAAAGAAGTATGATGCAAGAGGGCTTATATCCTGACATGTGGCAACAAACTCTGAGCTTCCAATTATTGGAAGTATTTCTTGAATGATAATTGGTTATTAAAAAATAGTTCTACAAATCACAAAAAACAAAGTCTATCAGAAGTCTGAATGAGTCTGTTGAAGGACTCCTGAGTTGAACTCTGGAAATCCCAGCCTGCCTGATGAAGTCCTGAGCTAAAAAAAATAAAAATAAAAAAATCCGGCTTTGTACAGCTGGGTTTATGAGGGATGCATGTGTCACTTGGACTTCTATTTCATGATTTATTACCGAGCAATAGAAACCTAGGATAGATTTTGGAACCAAGACCAAGATGCTCCTATTAAAAGTGAAATATATTTGCAGCTTCATATTTGGGCAGTGCTTAGAGACTGGAATAATGTCAAAGTAGAGGAGAGAAATACATGATGCTGCAAAAAGACTCAAAAAGATACAAATTGGGAGCTAGGGATGATGGCTCAGTGAGGAGCATGCTTGTTACACAAGCACCAGGGCCCGAGTTTGATCTCTAGCACCCATAAGTAAAAAGGCCATACATGGTTGTAACCCCACACTTAGGGTTTGAGGGCGGTGGACAAAGCAGAATCCCTGGAGCTTACTGGTCAGCTAGTCTAATCAAAACAATAACAACAAAAGGTGAGCTAAAGAGTCCAGTGAGGGATTCTATCTCAGTGAGGGTACCTGATAAACGACTCTGGCCTCCACATGTGTGCACATGGGGCATGATCAACTGTCCACACCCCAGTACACTATGCACAAAGAAGAAATGGATAGTGGAGAGGCTACCAATAAAGCTGAGGAGGAAAGGGCAGGGCATATTATTGGATGCTGAGCAAAAGCAGACCCCCCACCTTTTTAATGTTTAATCACTTATTATTTGAGAAATGCCTGAGGGGGAGTAGTTTTAATGCATCTTTTTAAGCATGCCATAAAATTTCATTCAGAATTCTTTTATTTTTTAATTAATATCATTATTGTGAGTAAGTATATACATTGCATGAACAAATCTTGAGAAGGTGTCCCAATTTCCCCCCTCTCTGTCCCCTACCCACTGGGGTCCCTTCTCGGTGCACATACTGGATTTGTCCATAGGTTAGGGGGTATGAAGTGCACCAGAAGTAGAGAGTTTTTCTTTTGTTTTTTCTTCCCCCTTTTTGTATTGTTGCTGAGGGAGCAATATCTCTGGATATTCTTCCCAACCATGACACTTACATTCTTTCTGCCCCCTCCTCCGCTCAGTTCCCATAGTGGGTGAGTTTTAAGTTTTCTGTATATTGTTGAGATTTTAAGTATCTCTGGACCTATGCCCTGGGTTGTGTTGGGTATCATTGCTGTCTGTTTCCATTGACTTTTCATGGGTTATCAGACTTTCTGTGGTGATTGGTTGCCTGTTTGTCTCTTCACTTTCCCATAGGTTTCATTTGGGCCCTGTGTGAAGGCCCGGGTGGTTTGTCTCCTGCCAGGATGTCAGCCATCATCCACTGTCTTCTTGGTGGAACTGAGTTGTCAGTGGATCTGTCACGGCATTCTGAAAAATACAAAGTCTCAATCAGAGAGTGGGATCAATATAGGTTAAATGAGACAAGTCATGGTATTTTGGCTAGATTTGATTGATGTAGCCTCTCTGTAGCTCTCTGGTAGTGGGAATTTCCCCTAGGAGCCCAGGTTCTTCAACCCAAATTCCCATCACTGGACAAATGGATATCAAAGTTGTGATGCACTATGGAATTCTACACAGCTGAAAGGAAAATTGGCATAGTGAAATTAAAGCAAAGTGGATGGAATTGGAGCAGATCATTCTCAGCAACCTCAAACAAGAGCAGAAAGCCAAGCACCACACACTCTCCCTCAGGCCTTTTTTAATGTAACTATCAGACGCTTGGAAAAATTGTGTCGTGCCTTTCTACTGACCATAGAACTCAGAAGTAATGAGTGCAAACATATAGCCAAGGAGGTTCTCAAGACAAGTGCTTCTTTATTTACGCTAATAATAAAACATGGATGGAGGCATAGAAGAAGGACTTATTACAAAGGAAATGGGATATGAATGTTTTGAAAATCCCAAGCCTCTGTAGGTAGCAAAGGTGTAGAGGGCATTCAGATATTACTACCAAGGAGATTAAACTCAGGAAACAAATTAATTAAACATACTAACCCTAGATATGAAGTTACCACATAACATGTAGGCCATACAGGGTGCACAACCCTATGATCAGGTCTCAGAAGTCAGGAGTAAGGGCAAAGCCTAGGCCAGAGTTTTTATTGGAGCCAACATGTGGTAGAATAATCCATGTAGGATTGACTAGTTTAGATGCTTTGGCTTTGAGGTTGCAGGGGTGAATTTTTTTTTTTTTTTACTTCATACCTGGTCCTAGAATGATGAGTTCAGAGGCATATTGTCTGTTTAGGGCTAAACAGACAATAGGAGGAAGCTTGCGTAGTAAAGATTTATAACTGGATGACCCTTTAAAATTACATAGCACTGGGGAGATATCACGTTCCATCCTGAAATCTTTTATTTTGTTTTATTGCACATGTATGTGTGGAAGGAATGCATCTATGTATATAGGTGTGTTTGTGTGTGGTTATAGGTATGCATGCATGTGGATTCAGAGGTAGATGTTGGTTATCTTCCTTGATCACAATTCACATTATTGAAACAGGGTCTCTTGCTGAACCGATAGCCCAACAACTCAGTTAGCTAACCATTGAATTCCAGTGATTCCCTGTCTCTGCTTACCCAGTACTGGGGTTACATATATGTACCAAGAAACCCACCATATTATATGGGTTCTGGAGATTGGAACCCAAGTTCTCTTGCTTGCTCAGCAAACACCTTATCCATAAAACCACCTCCCTAAACCCTGGAAACTTTTAAAATATCAAAATATTATGAAAATGAATTATAACGATTTACACTGTGATAAAGATTTAACTATATCTTCACAATACTTGTGAAATAGGTTTTTGCCTAGTGGAGTGAAACCCAGTCAAATCCATTAAACTCCCAATATTGGGATTTTTATTTAACCAGAAGTATTGCTAGCTTGGACTGAATGGTTCAGAGGGAATATAAAATGAAAGATGCTTTTGGATGGCTGAAAAGTCTACTGGTAGCAAGCAGGCTAATAACACAGTTACTCGCTTCAAACACTTGCTACTTCTAATGAAAAAGGAAAGCTGGCCGAGCGTGGAAACAATAACCCAGAGGGCTGAGAGACAAAGGCTCATCCCCTCTCTTTATTGACCTACTCAAGAAAAATATGAATTTCCCATCTCCACTCCAGAGCTCACAAAAATCAATTTTTCTTTTTTAAATCTTCTGTTTTCCCCCTTTGAACTGTCTGTAACTACTTATCTCACCATCCATTAGCTTTCTGATCCTGTGACAAGACAAAAGTTAAAATTCTCAATTTTTTTTATTGTCCATAATGAGTTACAATATAAGAAAGGTTATTTTGGTTGGTACTTTCAGGTTTTCAGTCCATGGTCACTTAATCTTGTTATGGATATGTGGCAGCTAGAAGCACAATATATCATCATTTCTGGGTGTGGTGGTGGAAGCCTATTCTACTCATGGTGACCAAGATGGAGAGGAGAAAGGGAGGGAAAGGACAGAGACTGGCATACCAATATCTGTTTTAAGGGGACACCCAGTCTACCTTCTTTCCACAAGGCTCCCTTCTCAAATATTCAAGCACTATCCCATTATGCAACAAGCTGGAGACCAAGCTTTTTGTCACAAGCAACTTCTAGACCTAAACTGCAGCCATGTAATATATTAAAAGAATTAGGTGAAGACATCCTGGATCTACAATTTGAGAAAATGCTGTTTTAATAGGCTGACCTCAATGTATTATATCTAGGAGTTTTGTTTTAACCTAGTTTAGATTTGAATGACAACTTCATGGATTTGTGCTGATATAATACATTTATAATCAGTGGAAAGGGAATGAAAAACTAGGGACTGTGAAATGTTGAGGTTAGCAAGACTTCTGAGGTGGCATCCATGATTCCTACCTCCTTGTGACTATGATTGGGATTTTCATGTATACTGGGAAATTTGCTATGATGCACTGTAAAGCCAAGTAGTCAAATGCTATTTTAGACCTATTTTAAGACCAGCTACTTGTATCTTATTCTATTTAAGATAGGTAGGGCTGGAGGTACAGCTATGTGGTAAAAGCGCTCAGTGTAAGGGCATCTGAATCCATGGAAAGCTGAATGCCATAACATACATCTGTACCATGGTGCTCACAGGTAATATAGGCAAAGGCAGGAGATTCCTTAGGACTTTTCAGGCCAGTTAGCCAGGCTTATGAATCATAAAGTAACAGATTGTCTCTCAAGATAAAAAGCAAGGATTTCCTCTTTCCCTTCCCGCTTCCTGCGAACCTCCTCCGCCCCCCCCCTTTACAGGCCACTGGTGGTCCCTCCTCTCCAGGATTCCCCCATGTTGCCTGTCTTTCACTTCCAGATTGCTGCCATATCCCCCTCTCTTGGGCCATCTATGTTCCCTCCTCTCTAGGACCATAATAATATGCTCTTCTCTCACTTCCCACTTCCCAGCAACACCCTCTCTTTGGGTCGCAGGTGTTTCCTCTCTGGCCCCATTCTCCCCCCCCCAGCTCTCTTCTCAGGTTGCTCTGTCCACACACCTCTCATCAGCTCCTGTGTAAAATGGTGCCCAAACTTATTATTGGAGGCTTCAGCTCCAGAGGAAACCGGCCTTTAGACAACAGCTACTGTGGAAACCACCACTAATAAAAATTCTACCACAGCTTGAGATGCTGAGGGAAATTGCCTCCACCCAGGGTTTTGGGAGAGAATCAGCCCTAGCTGCAGCATCAGGGTTTGGCAGGGAGGAGCTAAGCATGGGCTACCTGAGTCACATCAACAAAGAAGAAGTTAATTGCCTTCCACTCCAGCTTCACAAAGACAAAACACCCTTAAAGGCTGGTGAGGGTGAAGGGTCTTGTGTGTCTGGTGGTTTGGGAATTAGGGGCACTTGATTGTTTGGAGATGGGGTGCTCCAGGTGGGTGAGGTACAGGGTGAGTTTGGGCCTAGTGCTGTCAGTGAACTTGAGGCCTGGCACCCCAAGTTTGTGAGAGTCAAGGTGGAATTGAGTCTGGTGCACTCCAGTCTGGTGAAGAGCTTGGTGTATGCTATATGGAAGATCTAGGGGGTGCCTGTTCACCCCAGTTTACAAAGGAGACCTGTGTGGCTGATTCAGAGGCTAAGCATCTGGGTTGCCAATGTACTTGGACCTTGATGCTCCAGATAGGAAAAAAGTAGTGTGTGTCTGGGGACAGGGCACTCCAGGGTGGAGCGGTGGTGCTTGGTTAGTTTGAGTTTAGTACTACCACTGTGTTTTGAGCCTGTGTACCACAAATTCGGTGAGGTACAAGGTGGATACAGGACTGACATGCCCCATGCGGATCAGAAGCTAGGTGTGATTGGGGACCTGAGCTCTAGGGGCATCAGCATGGCCAGTGCCTGTGTACCCAAGCAGAGTAAGGTGACCTGCAAGTGTGGGTCTTGGTCACTGGTGTACAAGAGTACTTGGGATTGTGTCCTCTAGACCAGCAGAATGTGGGGTGAGTCTGGGGTCAGTGCCCTAGGACACCAGTGTATGTCAGGCCTAGGAAATCTGAACTGGAGAGAATTCCTGAGTGTTATAGGGCCTGGAGTACACACAAGACAGTGAAGGGAACAGTAAGCCTAGATACTGTGCTTGGGATTTCCAGTGTTAGGGGACTGTACCCTGGACTGTAGAGGGGTTTAAACAGTTTGGAGGCTATATACCCAATCTGTACTGCCCCAAACAAAACACAACTCAAGTATCAGCCACAACCCAGATTAGCAGTCACACTTGTAACCTGCACAACATCCACAAACCAAAACCAGATCAATCACTGAAAAGCTAAGACTTTTATATCCCTACAAACCACACACACACACACACACACACACACACACACACACACACACACTGCACTCACCTTCCAGCACCATCTGGGAGGCTCATTCCTAACCTAACTAGGTAGCAAAAGCTCTTTGGCATCAAGTTGATCTCTACAATCCACCCAGAAGGGATCCTGTGAGGAAAAGAAAAAATTGGAATGCTCTGGATCCCATTGAGCCAAAGTGGCAAGACAAAATGGTGACTACAGCCTGAGAAGGTCTCTGACCATGAAAGCATCTTACATACTGGCCACCAGCCCAGAACTGCTGGCATACGTGTAATGCCTGCAGCTCATGCACCTGTGGTGCAATGCTGTCCTGATCCAACCAGAACCCAGAACAGAATAATCCCTTGTGAATACCTTACAGGAGCCTATATTGGTTCCATCATTAGAAAATGGGAAGACACAAGAAAACACACACACACACACACACACACACACACATACACACAAAGAACCAAAAACAAACAAACAACAACAACAACAACAACAAAACATCAATTTCAGAGTCCCCAACCAAGGCCCTCTAGTCCCATAATGAAAGTTGACACTGAAAATGTAGGGGAGATAACAGAATTAGAATACCAAAATTAGATTAAAATAGCCTCATAACTGCAATGAAATCTGACCAAGATATTGGCTGAGCTAGGAAACAAGTAAAAAAACATAAAAATGAAAAAAAAAAACAAAGAAACAAAAAAACATAAAAATGAAGTGGAACTCAACAACACAAGCTTTACCATCAGACTTATCTTAATTAAGGAAAATCAGAGTGACTTCAAAAGAGCAATAAGTGAACTGAGGGTAACCCAGCAATGGGTGGAGTTCAACAACGAGCTGATTAAGTTCAATGAGGACATAACCAAATTCAAGAATGAATTCCAGGACACATTAACAAAAACAAAACTAGACTTAAAACTGGAGTTCATCAGAGAGGTGGAGACTATGAACTAAAATATAACAAAAAACAAAAATTAAATTGAGTTATTAAAGGACTCTTTAGAATTCATAACCTGGAAAAAATGGATGGTTTCCTAGATACCTATCACCTACCAAAACTAAACCCAGAGCAGATAAAACTCCTAAATAAACGTATCACATCAACCAAGATTGAAAATGTAATCAAAAACCTCCCCCAAAGGAAAAGTCCAGGACCTGATAGACTCTCAGCCAAATTCTAACAAACCATCACAGAACTGAAACCACTCTTTGTGAAGTTTTTTGTGTAATTGGAGAACAGGGAATGCTTCCAAACTCCTTCTATGAAGCTAACATCACCCTACTAACAAAACCAGACAAAGATATAACAAGAAAGGAAAACTATAGACCTATATCACTGATGAATTTAGAGGCAAATTTCTGAACAAAATCCTCACAAACCAAATACAATACATTAAAAGTGTTATCCACCTGTGATGGTTACGTTTTGATGTCAACTTGACATTTCAAGTAATCTTGGGTGGGTCTCTGAGGATGTTTACAGGAAGGCAGCCTCTCATTAGGGCCAGGATGTAAGGAGGCTCAAAGAAGCTAGAAGTAAACATCTTTTCCTGTGTGGGCAGTGCAGGAAGGAAATTCCAGAGACTCGGGAAGCTATTAAGTCTGGGATAGGGTTGTGGGACTCCTATATATAAGGGAAGAAATTCTCTTTGGCCCTCCTGCCTGTTTGTTGTTCCGTGTGTAGTGTAGGTGATGGGTTTTTCTCTCTGCTCGAACCTGTGAAAGAGGACCAGTGTCTTTTACTGTTAGGGAACTTCCCCTCAATCTATAGTTCAATAAATACTTTCCCCCAAAATTGTGCCTGGTTTGAGAGTTTGTGAGTTCCAGGTCAGTCTGAGACTACATAGTGAATGCCACATTGGCATGGGCTAGAGTAAGACCCTACTTCCAAAAGCAAAAACAATAAATAAATAAATAAATAAATAAATAAATAAATAAATAAATAAATAAGTAAATAAGCAAAGAAATAAAGGTATCTTGATAAAAATTTTAAAAAATTAAAAAAATGTATTATGCTGAATATTTACTAAGAAACATTATCTACATAAATATGATGGGACAAGAACATAAGGAATAAAGTTACATGGTTATTCCAGAGGGCAACACATTTGTAAGACCATTATTTAAACCGGATGAAAAGAGGGAGAGTGAGAGTACCAGTAAAGTAGGTACCAAGGGGCCATGCATAGGAGACTGAGTTGAAAAAAGCATAGATTTGGGGATGGGGAGCATGTTCTATCTAGTAGAGGAATGAGAACTCGAACACTACTTGTTTTCTCTCTGATCTCATGCATAGCAAATTATGTCCATGCTTTCCAGGAAGCATGGGTTATGAAAGTCCCTTGTTCTGATTTGTACATGGTAACTTTCTGCAGGAGAAAATATGCTGGGTATGAGTAAGATCAGATCTGTTGGAGAACAAGGAAGATATCCATCCCAGGGATCCACACAGCTGGACACAGGCCATGTAAGACATCTAAAGCCCAATGGATGGATTTCACTGTTGCATTCTTGAGGCTGTGTTGATTAGAAGATCAGAGTGGTTCCATAATCTAAGAGTTAAGGAGGGAACATATGACAGAGACTAGCAGAGAAAGTCATAGGAAAAGCAAATTTTTAAAGAAACTCTATTGGGTAAAGAGAGCATTCAGCAGTAGCATTAACCATTGCATCACAACTGTTTTTGTGATGATAAACTACTTATTTTTTTTCTTCTTTTATTTTTTTTCTATAACTTTTTTTAAAATTTATTGTCCATAATGAGTTGCAACATTTAGTGGGCAAACAATGAGTTGTTATCA
>PVHP010022047.1:0-28926 GCA_004024765.1 Zapus hudsonius
CTCTCTCTCTCTCAAATAAATAAATAAAATATTTTTCAAAAAATTGCTAAATGACGTGTACCAATGATGTTACAAGTTAGGATTTAAAGATCAAATTTATTTGAAAAATTATAGACAGTTCAGAAAATAGCACCAAGGATATGCCTTAACTTGCCATTGTGAGAAAGGATGGAGCATTCTCAGTTCCCTGTGTCACAAAGACAACAGCATAGGAGGACTTCAGAAAGGTTGATAGTTGGCCTGGAGAGATTGCTCAGTGGTTAAGGGACTTGCCTCCAGTGCCTAAGGCTGTGAGTTCAATTCCCCAGGACCCACATAAGCCAGACCCACAAGGTGGTGGCCCTGATGCATTCTATCTATCTATCTATCTATCTATCTATCTATCTATCTATCTATCATCTATCTATCTCTCTGCTTGAAAAGGAATAAATAAAATATATTTTTAAAAAGGTGGAGAGTCAGGCAAGCTGACCAGATAGTTTAAGATGAATCCACCAGATGTGCCAAGTTAAATGTCCTCCTCCACTCATCACTGAATAACTCATTTACATTCCACATTTTTTCTTTTTATAGATTATTAATTTTATTGTATGACTCTATTGGGTTTTGGTAATATTCCCTTAGGGTTATACTCTGTTTTTTTAAATTAAGTAGAAATTTTGCTTGAACAAGTCATGTGTTAGTACCACATATTCCCTCCTCCCTGCGCCCATTCCATTGAGGGCCCTCCTCAGTGGAATTGCTAGTGTGCACCATAGGGTTGTGGGCTATGAGTTGTGCAAGCACCAGTCAGTCATTGGGTGGGGAAGGGAACAAGGCCTCTGGCTATATTCCCTGCCTTCACCCCCCCATCCCTGCTGCCACCATGGCTTTTACAATCTTTCTGCCCCTCTTCCACAAAATTCCCTGAGACAGGTGGGTGAGTTTAAGTCTACTGTAGTGTTGAGCTCTTAGCAGCTTCTGGAATTCTGCTTTGGAACGTTTTGAGTATCTTCAGTGTCTGTCTCCATTGTCTTAGAGCAGGTTGAAGGGCTCACTGTGGGAGCAGCATTCTTGATCATCAACACAGGTTAAATGGGGATAAGCATTGTGAATTGTGAATTTGGCAAGATTATAATGGATGCAGCCACCCTTTAAGGCCCAAGTTTAGTGGAAGCTTCCTTTTGGAATCCAGATTCTTGGTCTCTATGAGATGTAGGCTTGGATCCCATTCGAGCTATGGATTCCTTGCCACTAAGTGGATCTGTTAGCCAATCAGAAAGCCCTTGATTACCCACCTAGGTTGGGGGCCACTATTGCTCAGGTGTGTACATCCTGTCATGCCAGTCACTGTGATATAGCAGTGTCCCCTGCTCCCTCCCAACATTGTTGGCCAATTTCCCCTAGCATCTCATGTAATGCTTTCCAGCACTATACCAGCTAACCATCTAAGAATTGGATACCTTTGACATTCCAGCCAGGTCTCCCTCATATGTGGCTTCTAACCAGATTAAGAAAACCTGTAACAAAGAGGCTGTAAAAGGGGATGGAAAAAATGGGGAGGGGGAAAGGGAGGACTCACACAATAAACTAAACTAATAATGAAATGACACCATAAAACCCTAGCTTTACTACAGTAAGCTCCTGAGGAAGCTGTGGGCACTACTTGGTACCAGGAGTCATGAATAGAATGGGAGGAAACCTAACCTCAAGACTAATTTTTCAGGCCTGCATCTTCCTGTCCCAGTTATTGGTTCCTTCCCACACTAAGCTGTTGATCAAAGAGACCCATGAGGTCCCCAAAACATGACAGACTTCTGTCAAAGCTCTTGAAAACCTGCCCTAGGCCTAAAGTAAGACCCTATTACTGAAGAAATGATGGAGTGTCATCAAACAACACCAAGAGATCCTGCTAGATCCAAAATGGTAACCAGCTCCCAGATGGTAGCATGTAGAGCTGCCAGGGGTAATTGGTCAATGTTATTTAGTGTAAGCAGAGAACACTTATATACAATATAGACAGTTGTGACAAGAATTCTGAACACATGGATATATGAAAAAGACCAGAAAGTTAAGAAGTGCTCATCTGTGCAATAGTGATGCTAAACCTAGGAGGGTAATCAAAGATTTACTGATTGGCTCAGAGATATGCTTAGTGACAAGGAACCCTTTACTGTAACTAGGATCCATTGCAAAATCTTATGGGGATCAAGAACCTGGGCTCTGAGGGGAAATTGCCACTACAAGAGAGCTACAGAGAGGCTACACCCATTAGATTCTAACAAAAATAGCAAAGTTTGTCTCATTTAACCTATATTGATCTCACCCTCCTGTTTGTATTTTTCAGAGGGTATTGAGAGAGCCAGGGACAACTCAATTCCACCAACAAGACATTGGATGATGGCTAACATCCTGGCAGGAGACAAACTACCCCTGGCCTTCACACAGGGCTCAAATGAAACCTATGAGAAAGCGGAGAGACAAACAGACTAATCACCATACCAAGTCTGATACCCCATGAAAGGTCGTTGGAGTCAGACACCAATGATACCCAACACAACCCAGGGCAAAGGTCCAGAGATACTTAAAATCTCAACAATAAAGCAGACTCAAAGCTCATCCACCATGGCACAGGGAACTGAGCCAAAGAGGGAGTAGAAAGAATGTAAGAGGCATGGTGGGGGAGAATATCCAGAGACATTGTCCCCCTCAGCAACAATGCACAAAGAGGGAAGAAAAAAGAAAAACTGGCTACCTTTGGTGCAATTCATAACCCCCTATCTTATGGACAGATCCAGTATGCATGTCGAGGAAGGACCCCAGTGGGCAGAGGACAGAGAGGAGATAAAAGGGGACCCCTTGAAAAAAGTTGCTCATATAATGTATCTAGTTACTCATAATAAAGATAATAATTTAAAATATAAATGTATTTATTGTTGATAATTAGATAAATTGCATGAGCATCCTCAGTAGGATGGCTGGAAAGGTCTATGAGATAGGGGGTTATGAATTGTACAAGCATTAGCCAGTTGTGTGTGTATGTGTGTCTGTGTGTCTGTGTCTGTGTCTGTATCTGTGTGTGGATATGTGTGTCTGAGTTTGGGTGTGTGTGCTGCTATTAAGGGGGTGGGGGTCAATGTCTCTGGATATTCTCCCTCGCCATGGCTCTTACAGTCTTTCTGCACCCTCTTCTGCAAAATTCCCTGAGTCATGGTGGGTGAGTTTTAAATCTGATTTGCTGTTGAGATCTTAAGCATCTCTGGATTTCTGCTTTCGTCTGTGTTGGGTACCCTCAGTCTCTGTCTCCATTACCCTTTCATAGTTTATCTGACTTGCTTTCCTGCTCATCTCCCCACTCCCTCAAAGGTTTTGTTTGGGTCCTGAATGATGAGTTAGAAGTGGTACATCTCCTGCCTGGGAGTTAGCCATCATCTCATGTCCTGTTGGTGGAATTGAGTTGTACATGGTTCTTACTGCCTTCTGAAAACAAAATCTCTAATGGAGAGTGAGATCAGTATAGATTAAATGAGACAAAGAATGTTAATTTGTTAAGATTCTAATGGGTGTAACCTCTTTGTAGAACCCTGGTGTTCTGGTCAGCCACACACCGCTGGGATGAAATTCAAACCAGGCACAATTTATGGGAGGAAAGGATTTATTTGTAGCTATAGATACAGGGGAAGTTCTAGAATGCAAAAGAGTCTGCTCCCCTTTCACAGGTCCAAACAGAGAGAGAAACCCATCACCAACACCATACATATAGAACAGCAAACAGGCAAGAGGGCCAGGAGAGAATTTCTTACCATATATATATATATATATATATATATATATAGGCTTAGGGTGGGGTCTTACAACCCTTCCCCAGACTTAATTGCTTCCTGAGTCTCTGGAATTTCCTTTCTGCATGGCCCACACAGGAAAGGATATTTACTTCCAGCTTCTTTGACCTTCTTTACATCCTGCCCCCTACTGAGAGGCTGCCTTCCTGTAAACATCCTCAGAGACCCACCCAAGATTACTTGAAAGGTCAAGTTGACATCAAAACTTAACCATCACACCTGGTTAGTGGTGGTTTCCCTTTGGAGTCTGGGTTCTTGGTTTCCATAAAAATTTGCCTTGGATCCCAGATCCAGTTAAGGGTTGCGTGCCTCTGAGTGGATGCGTGCCTCTGAGTGGATCTCTTAGCCAATCAGAAAGCCATTGATTACCCACCTAGGTTAAGTGTCATTATTGCACAGATGAGCACTTCTTGGCTTGCTGGTTATGGCTATATATTAGTGTCCTCTGCATTCTCAAAATATTAGTCAGTGTTGTATATCAATATCCTCTGCTTTCTCCAAATATGTTTGGCCAGTTTCCCCTAGCAGCTCATGTAACAACTTCCAGCACTACCTAGCCAGGTCTCTTGATGTTGTGTGTTGGCAACCTGTGGTGTCTCCAGCAATAGGGTCTTATCTTTTACTTCAGGCAGGTAATCAAGTGCTTTGACAGAAGCCTGTCTTGTTTTGGGACTTTTCAGGTCTCTCTGATCAACAGCTCAATGTGGTTAGTAACCAATTTCTGATACTGGGAGTTATTAGCCAGAGACAAAAGTATTAGGGTCAGCCTTCATCCCACCCACTTCAGGGCCTTTCTTACCCAGTAATACCCCCATATACCTTTGGAGGGCTCTTTGACTTACTGTCCAGGAGTTAGGATCCTATGGTACCAATTCATTTTAGAAACAGTTTTATGTATATTCCCTCCTGCCTTCCCATTCCTTCCCCCCTAAAACCATCCCTATTATCTGTCAATTAAGTTGCATGTCAAGTTTGCTTGCAAATCAAGCAGTTCCTGGCTAGGAACCACAGCTGAGGGAGAGCATGCTGCATTTGCCTATCTGTGCTTGTTTAAGTTCACTGAGTATGATCTGTTCCAAGACCATTCACTTTCTTGCAAATTTCATTGTCATTTTTCCTTACTGCTGAGTAGAATTCCCTTGTGTATATGTACCAAAACTTTGATATCCATTTATCTAGTGATGGGCATCTGGGTTGATTACAATTCTTAGGTATTGTTATTTGAGCAGCTATAAACATGTTTGAGCAAATGTCTCTGTATTGAAGAGAGGCGCCTTTAGGGTAGAGACCCAGTAGAGGGATAGCTGACAGTTAGTAGCTCTATTTTCGTCTTTTTCAGGAGTCTCCATTTTGATTTCTATAGTGGTTGTACAAGTTTCTACTCCTACCAGCAGTGAGTGAGAATTCCTTTTTCCCCCACATCCTTGCCAGCATCTGCTGTTAGATTTTTTTTTAATGATTACTGTCTTAGCTGGAATGAGGCAGAATCTCGTAGTTGTTTTAATTTGCATTTCCCTGATGCTTAAAGATGCTGAACATTTTCTTAAGTGAATATTAGCCATTTGTACTTCTTCCTTTGTGAGTCCCTATTCAATTCACTACCCCATAGTTAAGTGGTTTATTTGACTTTTTATTACTCAATTTTTTGAGTTCTTTGTAGATTCTAGATATTGGGCCTCTGTCCATGGTATATCTGGTGATTTTTCTCCCATTCTGATGATGGTCTGCTGGCTCTGTGTATAGTATATTTATCTATACAAAAGCATTTTAGCTTCATGAAATCCCATTGGTTGAATGATTGTTGAATTTACTGGGCTAATGTTCAAGAAGTTTTTCCCCACTCCTAGATCATGGAGAGTTCCCCCATTTTTTCTTCCAGGTTTTAAATTAAGATCTTTAATCCCTTTAGAGTTGACTTTTGTGCATGGTGAGAGGACTGGGTCTAATTTCATTTTTTCACATGTAGTTATCAAATTTATCCAGCAACATTTATTGATGTGGCTGTCTTTTCTCCAGCATATATTGTTGGCACCATTGTCAAAGATTAAGTAACTATAGTTACTTGAACTAATCTCTGGGTCTTCAGTTCTGTCCCATTTGTCTGCCTGTCTGTTTTATGCCAGTACCATGTTATTTTTGTTACTATGGCTTTGTAGTATAACTTTAGATCAGGTATGGTATTACCTCTAAAGGTGTTTCTTTTGCTGAGGATATTGTTGGATATCAGAGGCCTTTTGCCATTCCACATGAATTTGAGATTATTTTTTCTATCTCTGCAAAGAATGAACCTGGGGTTTTTATTGGTATTTTGCTGAATCTGTATATTGTTTTTGGTAGAATTGCCATTTTCACAATATAAATTTTAACAATCCAGGATCATGGAAGGTCTTTCCATCTTCTCATGTACTCCTCAATTTCCTTCTTCAGTGGTTTCATTATATAGATCTTCTGCATCCTTGGTTAATGTTATTCCAAGGTATTTGATTTTTTTTTTTGTGTGTGTGTGTGTGAGTCTTTGGTAAACAGGACTATCTTGCTGATTTCTTTTTCTATGTTTGTAATTTGTATATAAGAAGGCTAATGACTTATGTGGGTTAATTTTGTATCCTGCCACTTTGCTGAAGAAATTTATCACCTTTAGGAGTTTTGTGGTAAAGCCTTTCAGGTCTGTTATTTATAGGATTATTTCATCTGCAAATAGGGCTAGTTTCACTATGACAAAATATGTATTACGATTCCCCAAAAGAGCTACATGAAAAATATCATATGTGAATATACTGAGAACTGTATAATTTAGTAAAGATATCTCTCTAATTTTCCATTTGGAAAAAAATAATTGGTAAATGGATTAACCCTTTCTTCACAGAGCATATTACATCTGAAGATAGAATTTCATTATTCAAGCACACAGAGAGCAAATGTACATCCTCAGGGTAAATGTTGATAAAATCTGGGGAAAACCCACTGAAACTCTAGTTAATCTCACAACAATTTTGTCAACTTTGAAAAAGAACATTTATTTAAATCTCAAGCATACAAACTTAGGCTCCATGCTGGCCCCAGTACATAAAATTATTCTCACAATGTCAGATAAATTATTAATTCAATTTCTAATCATTAACCATGCTATAACATTCAGTTTAGCTTATATCTAAGAAAAGATTCATTCCTTCTTCCCTAATTAGTACAAAACTTGATGGAGAGCTCTAAATTGAAAAATCAAAGTAAAACACAGAATTTCATTTCCCCTGATCTCCCAGGAAGGTTATTGGCCCTTCAGCATGAGCTCTCTGAAGGTCATAAATTCAATAGGCACATCAGTCTAGCAGTTGCAAGCAGTCTCTTAAGATACTCAAGAAAGAATAGCATTTTTTTTCTTTGTCAAAACTACTACTGCTAGATATTCATTATGCCCATTGCCTAAGTGACCATTCTTGGCCAGCTTTTCTGTCTGCCCTACAAACTTCCAGACCAGTCTGCAGGCAAGCTGACAACATTTTTAAATACATGGACACAAAATTTATCAGGTAATGTCAGGAGAGCAACAATTAACTGAATCAGTTTCAAAATGAGTTATGAAAAAGGACTGTGTTCTGAAAACAGAGAAGTGATTTACAATATATAAGGATAAAGAAGCCTCTTCTGTTTCCTTTGATGCCATTTTCAATACAGATGTTAAGCATTCCTGAGGGTTTTTTTTTTTTCCTTACACATCAGGATTAAAAAAAAAAAAAAAGTATGCCATGACAGTTGGTCCTTTCAGAGTGGGAAGGATTCAAATGAATTACAATTGAGAAAAACAATGTACACTAAAAACCACATTAGGGAGTTTTAAACACGCATTGGCCGAGAAAGAGTCTGCTCTTCTGTATTGCATTTGTAACTGACTAGATGTGGTTCATTTTTTCTCTCTGTAATGAGGCCAGATGTCACTCAGAGTATATCTTTCATTCCACATGCAGCATACAGACTAAAATGAAATGAGGTTGTCCGTCCCAAGGCTGGACAGACAGTTTGGTAGATGAGGCAGGATTTCTGTGAAGTAATGATGGCCAAATTATGAGCCTTGTCCCTTGAGGACTGTGTTGCTTTCAAGGACAAAGGCAAAATTCAGTATGATTGGTAACACCGATCAAGAATTTGCTGTTCTGTGTGCTGAGTCACCTTTGAAGGGGGTGGGGGAGACAGTACATGCAACAGGGCATTTTGCAGCACTGCAAATGAATTCCATACTCATGTGCTACTTTGTGCATCTGGCTTTCTGTGGATACTGGGGAACCAAACCCAGTCCTCAAGTTTTGCAAGTAAGTGCCTCTAACCACTGAGTAACCTCCCCAGCCCTAAAATGTATTCTTATTATGTCTCTACAGAGCATTAACTGTCCACTGTAAAGATGAGGATCTGGATCTCAGAGAGATTCAGTGATGGATGGATGGGCTCAGTGATACAGAAAGTGACAGACAAAAGTCTCAGACTTAGAATCGTTTCCACATTCAGATTATGTACGCCGTAGTATAGTAGTATGCACAGCAGCAGAAATGATTGAGAACCTTTATTATTTTTCCTTCTCTATTGAATTTTATTCTGTTAAACAACTATGAATTGAGTACCTCCTGTATGTTGAAAACTACATTATGCTTGCTTGGAATGTATTAATGACATATTCTGACACTATTTCAAAGACTTTCAAAGATATTACATGAAGAGAAAAAAAATGTAGGTCATGATATAGTTTCAGGTATAGATATAATACACATTAGATATGACGATTAATTTTTTTAAAAACTTTACATATTGTGAAATATCATCAATTTTGGGGTTAATTGTAAGAAAATTTAAATACATTTCCCAAACTTATTTGGTGACAATAATAAAAAATAGTTAATTCTTTTTTAATATTTTATTTATTTGCAAGCAGAGAGAGATAGAGAAGAAAGACACAGACGGAGAGAATGGGTGCTGTAAATGAACTCCAGATGCATTCACCACTTTGCACATCTGGCTTTATGTGAGTACTGGGGGATTGAATCCCAGTTGTTAGGATTTGCACACAAACACCATAACCACTGTGCCATTTCTCCAGCCCATAATTAATACTTTTTAAATGCTAACTATGATCCAAGCATCCTTCTAGGTGCCTGTATTATTTAATGCTCACAGCTCTCTGAAATATACAGTATCAAGGAGATAAAATAATTTGATTAAGGACAGAGAGCTGATAAAACACAAAGTCAGGATTCAAGCCAAGACCAAAAAAAAATGGTCTTATAGATCAAGCTGCCTTATGAAATATTAAGTCCCAAATATCTATGGACCTCGAGTTTTATTAGTTTTTCTTCTCTTACTAAGTCATCAATGAAGGTAGACAGCTGTATTTTGTATTTAAGAAAGATTGAATGCTTGCCAGGCTCCAACCTGCATCTGAAAAATTGATCACACTTCAGTCCTGTTCTTTCACTGACCATGTTTTCCAGCTTGGGATTCTAAACTCTAGCTTACAATTTCAACTGAAAGAACCCCACTTGGTGCCTGCATCAATAGGAGCTGTCCATTACTAAGCCAAGACAAGAATACCTAAAGGCATCAGCATGCCCAGTACTGCATGATGCCAACAGTGCTTAAATTACAAGAAAACGGTCAGCAAAGAACAGAGGATGGCTCAGCTACTCTTTTGCTGGAAATCACCTGTTAAAGACCTTCCATTATTTCTTTACTTCCTCATACATCTTTTTAAAAATTCCTTGCATCATCCCAACCTGAAAAAAGTAAAATTAATACAAACTTGAAGATAAATTTCCAGTAGACTATATTACATTTTAAAAGAAATGTCAGATGTTACACTTAAGTTCATTTCTTCAATGCATCTACAAAAGTTCACAAAATATATTATCATACATAGTATTGCTTTACTACAGACCTCACATCTTCAATATTTAAAAGAACAATAGAAAGTAATCACTCTTTCATTAAGAGATTAACAGTCCAATTCCCATTCCTGCTTAGAAATTATGTAAAGAAGATAATAAAAAATAAGACACAGTCACTGGTAAGTCTTGATATTACTACTAGTGTTTTCTGTCACTGCCAAGTGATTCTGTTTTTTTCAAAAACTAGACCCACCCCTTTAAATATGCATAACTTTCTGGCTTCAGAATTACCTTTGCAGGTGTAGATTCCTGCCTAGGCCATAGAATCAAAGTCCTTGAGAGCCTAACATTATAGACATTTGGTTTACATGCACATTCCAACACGTGTTGAGGAAAGACATCAGTTGTATCAGGAGGAAACTGAGTCATGAAAATACCTTAGTTTATTTACCTAAGCATAGGCACTTAGTAAGGGCTTTCTCAAAGGAGTCTGCATAAACAGAATTGCTGAAGTAACTTGTGTGTTCACCAGAAGAGAAGAGCCTGGTTCTTGCTGCTTACCATGGGTCTCTGCTGAAGATGTGCCAATCTAGAGAAATTAACATCATTATTTCACTTTTGAAGAAATATTAAAGCTGACTCACTGAATTCAAAGATACAGACATTTCTGCAACAAAATGTTTAGAATGCCATGCGTTTGACTTCCATGTTTGGTAAAGATGTGGTAACAGAGACTGAATAAAGCAAGGACTGGAAATACAGTATTCCCTGAAGCTCCAGAAAACTGGAAAAATTATATAAAACAGTAATGTGCAAACCATTGAATATCCAGCATGGGTGGGTACATACATAGGTAAGAGTGTTTCCTTCTACTTCTGTGAAAATATCATGCGATTTTCATAGGCAATATATTGAATAAAAAAATCACTTTGGTTAATATGACTATTTTAACAATATTAATCCCCTAAAAGAAGATACTTACTGTGTCTTTTTAAAGTTCTTTCATCACAACTATGAAGTAATTATGCGTATGTATTCATAAAATGCACAGTTTTCAAAACTAGTCTTTCCAATTATTTAAGCTAATTTATATGTATGTATATGTATATATCTGTAGTTATTATAAATCGGATTATTTTGTTGATTTGTTTTGTTGTTTTTGCACGTGTAGATGTGTTTCATATATGTATGCATATTGATATGGATGCAGATATATGTGTGAGTGTACATGCATATGGAAGCCAGAAGACAACTTTGGGAGTTAGCCTCAGGTCACCATCCTCCTCTCTTAAGACAAGGTCTCACATCACCAAGTAGTCTAGCCTGTCTGACCAGGGATGTCCCATGATCTACCTATCTGCATCTCTAGCACTAGGATTACATACCTGTGCCTCTGTGGCCAGAATTTACATGTCAACTAAGGGCTGAACTCAGTTTGCAAGGCAAGAACTTTCCTGACTGAGCTGTTTTCCCCTCAGCCCTTTGATTATGTTTTAATACATATGATACATATCTGGCCATTGTAATTCTCAATTGTAGAATTTTATTTCAATCTTTTTGTACATTATATCTCTACTTAAAGTTTTGAACTTATGTAAGGTAGTTATAAAAATATTTTCATAGATCCTTGTTGTTAATTCTAACTTCTTTGTTAATCCCATGTGGTTTGACTGAATTTTCTTCACATTTTGGGTCACATTTTCTGCTACTCTGTATGCTTGATATATTTATTAGACATTATAATTTAACCTTTGCAAAGTAGGGATGTATAAAAAGTATATAAATATTTTCCATTAGGACATAATTAAGTAACCTGGAAAGAATTCATCAAGGATCCATTTTTAAAAATTTGGTAGCTGAGGACAAAATTGTTTTTAAATTATACCTCAAGAAAGTTAATATTTAAAACATTCTAAAAGGAAAATCAGTCCAGCATCAAGCTATAAAATAGAATATATTAGAATGATGAAATATACATCATGTGTTTTTGTAGCACAATAACCAAATGAAAGTTAGTATTCTAAGATTTTCTAAAATTTTGTCACTCCTTGAATCTGAAACAGACTTTCTCTTTATATTAATAATAAATTTGTGTTTACAATAAAACTTCAAGTTGCTTATATTCTAACTGAATTGATTAAAAATGCAATGTACCTTATCTTGAGACTTTCAAATTAATGTGAAATTTTGTCTGGAATAAAACTAGAGAAAATTTTTGGCATTCTGTCACTTCTGAATGAATTTTAGCTCTTGACTACTGTGTTTATCAATATGTAAGTATGGACAAAAGGCTGAAATGAAGACTAAAATCTTATTGCAATTCACTGGAAGAGACTTTTTTTTTAGTCATTACTGTGCAATGATAAAAACTTCAGAAATCAGACAGATGTAGGTGGTGGTGCACACCCTTGATCCCAGCTGAAGCAGGAGGATCGCTGTGAGTTTGAGGCCAGTATGAGACTACATAGTGAATTCCAGGTCAGTCAGGGCTAGAGGGAGATCCTAACTCAAAAAAAAAAAAACAAAAAAAAAAACTTTAGAAGTCAGAATTTGCGAACAATAAAAAGCCTATAAAATTAATTCATATGGATTGAAAAAGGAGGAATGAAATGAGAGTACCATCATAAGACTTGCTCATGCAATGTATATAATTATTAACAATAAATATGAAAGAAATAAAAGAGTGATATATAGGGTAAGGGAAAACTCGGTAGCTCTCAAATCTGGTAACAGATTCATGAGAAATTACTGTAATAATCTCTCCAATTTTGTAGGTTGAAATTTTTCAGAAAATTAAATCATTATGTAACCTGAAAACAAAATGACTATGTGGAAAGATGAGAGCACTGTTCGTAGACGAGATAAGAGGTAACTGAATGACAGTGTCTGTGCGTGGTACTGCTTCCTGTCTCTGAGACCAGGAGCTCCTGTTGCCTTCAGAGAGATGTTGTCATTGATTTCTTTAGTGGAGACCTCACATCCAAGCTCTTTGCCTTACCTCATGTCCTGTGAGGATGGTAGTTTCTTATAGCATTGTTGAGTTTCGGTTTTCTGTGACCTCCCAAGTATATTATAAATGAATAAAAATCTGTCATTTCTTCAAAAAAAAGAAAATTGAAAATGCAGAACTGAAATTGAAACAAAAAAGAGAATGATTAAGGACATGACTCACCAAAGTTGTGAAACTGGACCCAGTTTTGCTTGACATCTTTAATTAAAAAATAATAATAAAAATAACATGGCACAGCACACCTATAATCCAAGCTGTCAGAATGACGACAGCAAGTTTGAGGCCAGAT
Organism: Zapus hudsonius; assembly: GCA_004024765.1. NCBI lineage: Eukaryota > Metazoa > Chordata > Mammalia > Rodentia > Dipodidae > Zapus > Zapus hudsonius. Next base: position 12,988 of record PVHP010022047.1, read on the forward strand.
TGTACTGCATAGAGATACTCTGGCTCAAAAATGAAAGAGAGGAGAGAGAGAGGTAGAAAGAGAGAGAGAGAGAGAGAGAGAGAGAGAGAGAACAAAATCCACTCAAAGTCAAGAACCTTCTCAATACAGAATCCAATCCTTGGATCTCACTGTAGAGCCTAGTCTGCCAGTCTGGGCTTGTTATATAAATCAGGCTGGACTAGAACTCATGGAGCCTCTACTTGTAGTTCTGAGATTACATGCATGTGTCCCACACCCACCTCTCATTGTTTTGAATGAAATCATTCTGATATCCAGTTGATTCAATCTAACAATTTGCTACAAATATTTCCATCCCTGTGTTCACTTCAATTTCCTACACATATCAGTCGAATGAAAATACGCTCCCCTGGGGCACGTTTTTGCAAACACACATCTGAATTGCACTGTTAATGAGATGGTGGTGTAGTGTCTTCTTGTTTTGATGACCGTCTAAAGGAAGTCGCATTCCTACCTCACCTTTAGTGGACAGAGCCTAGCACGGAGCTGTTCAGTCTAGTATCATTAGACAGACTGAAGTCAGTTTCATCTTAGCCAGAATAGCTACTTAATTTGAGAGTCAAGTTCATAATGGAAACAGTTGGTGTGAACCCCTTTCTTAAAATTCACCAGGAAGGTTTCTACTGCAGAGTAGGAAAACTGGGAGCCTTGTGAGCCTGGGACCCACTTTATTTTCTCTAGATGACAAATTCAGGAAGCCTGCCCTACATTCACTCTGTGTTCGCTTCTGCTCTTGAATAGAAAACAACTTAGAAATGGTTCTAATGGCTCATAATGATTCAAAATAATAATGATGATGATGACAGGATATTAAAAAGGCGAAGTTTGGGGCCTGTTATTGTAAAATCAGGCAAAAAGGACTTGAGTAGCAAGAGCAGAAGTATAGCGATTGAGAAGTGGTCAGTTCCCGCTGGATGTAAGGAATGCAAAACAGTGAAGCATACAGTAACAAAAGGTTTTATGTCCAGTATATTGTAAATTTTTGGCTTTATTATTCCTAATTATATATACTTAGAAACATTATAATAAATGAGAATATGTGATTAGCTTAAACAGTTTGTAATATGTCCATGTTTCTTATACCAAATATTTTATTGGAAAAATGTCACTCATAGTAAACATATTTATGACTGCTCACATGATCAAAAGTCCCTCAGGCTCTTTCAAGGGCACTGTTATGAGATATTGCTTCCCTAGACCCTCAGGTGCAGAGGGTTTGGTTAGTCAGGCTCCAAGGATCATGGCATGTTATTAACATCCAGCCATATAAAAGGGCTGCTTTGCTTTATTTATTCACTTCTGTGTATTCTCTGGTCTCCCTTCTGAGCAGTCATCCCATTTGATTCAAGGTGTTTCTTTCTGTTTACATGTCTGCTGTTATAAAATGTGAAATTTTAAAGAAATAAACTCAAATATTCAATTTGAACATATGGATTTATTTAGGTTCACTGTTAGGTGCCATTATTCATGTTCTTATTTTATTTCATCTTAACACCATATTTTAAATATCCAACTTTATTGACTACATAAACATAATTGTTCGAGCCTCTGGCATACTCAGATAATAGTCTGTCATCTGATTTGCTGACGGTGTTGGGTTCAATTCCCACCACAAATAGTGCAGCAAAGAACAACCTTGTGTTTGTCCCTAATGGATCTCTGTGAGACTTTCCTTGACATATTTATTAGGGAAAAATTGTTTAGACATGAGTTAGGAAAGATTTATTTTGAATAAATCTGATGATAACTTCTTTTCTGAATGGCTGCATTGGTTTTCTCTCCCTGCAGCAAACATCTGAGCTCCGGTGACTCCATAACTGTGTCAAGAGCTGCCATTGTTTACTCTTCCACTTTTCTTCTGGAGCATTCCATAAAACAATAGCTTGTCATCCTTTTGATCAATATTTCAGCATTAAAATGACTTTGAATAACTCTTTCTTAACTTCTTGAATTCCTTTATGTAAGGTGGCCTTCAAATGATATGTCATTGTGTGTGTTTCTGTGTGTATGTGCTGTGTGTGAGTGTGGGGGTTAACATGCCATAACATATGTGGAGGTCAGGGAACACCTTCTATGAATTGGTTTTCAACTTTTACTTCATTTTGAATCAGGTTCTCTCTCTCTCTCTCTCTCTCTCTCTCTCTCTCTCTCTCTCTCTCTCTCTCTCTCTCTCTCTTCATTGTTGTACTGGTTGCTTGCCTGACTAGCTGGTTGTCAAGCTTCTGAGAAATTCTCCTTTCTCCTCCACCTCCCATCTCCCCATCAGTGTGCTGGGATTACAGAAGTCCACTATGGCTTTTCTATGGGGTCTGGAGATCCAAACCCAAATGCCCAGATCCATAAGGCGAGTGTTTTATCCACTGAGCCATTGCCTAAACCATTCTGTCTGCTTCTTACATACTTTCCTCTTTTGCCAGTCTGACATCTGTTCATATCCTTCATTAAATAAATTCTTAATTATGATAATAATATCGTTTTTTTCTTGTGTTTCAGTTTGTATATATTTTTTCAGAAATAAACTTCCAAACAAATCCAATTTTTTTCTAGCCATTTTTCTCCTGAGGCTTTTTGTTTTGCTGTGATTTTATTTTGGCTTTGAGACAGGGTCTCATTATGTAATTCAGACTCATCTTGAACCCTCCATCCTTCTGACACAGCTTCCTGATTGTCGGGATTGTAGGTGTGCACCACCACAGCCCAGCCTTCTACTAGTTTTCTTTTTTTTTTTTTTTTTCAGTATCTCTATTTTATTATACAAAAGAGAATTTAACTGACCAGGTGGAATCTTAAAAGGCATTTTAATTACATTTGGTTTTACCTTTTTATTTCAAAATATTTTTATTTGAGGGAGAGAGCAAGAGCGAGAGCGAGAGTGAGAGAGCTTCCTACTACTGCAAATGAACTCCAGACATATGCACCACTTTGTGCTATTGCAAACTGGTTCAACCGCTATGGAAAGCAGTGTGGAGACTCCTAGACAGAATGGACATAGAACTACCAATGGACCCAGCTATCCCTCTACTAGGCATCTACCCGCAGGATGCGACATCTCGATGCAGAAAATTTTGTACAACTATTTTTATAGCAGCTCAATTCATAATAGCCAAAAACTGGAATCAACTAGTTTTCTTTTATTGTTTGTTTTCTTGTGTGTGTGTGTGTGTGTGTGTGTGTGTGTGTGTGTGTGCATGCCACATACATGCATGCCAGAGACTCTTGTCTCCACAAATAACAGGTGCAGGTACCAGTTTTGTGCTTGGCTTTATATGGGTGCTTGGCAATGGAATCTGGACCAGTAGGCTTTATAAGCAAGTGCTAATTAAATACTGAGCCATATACCCAGCCCTACCTCACTTCTATTAATTTTGATGGTTATTTTTCACATGTATGTATGGAAATAAGTGTTCACTATGGAGAACTGATCAGAGAAAGCTAGATTTCCTAGTACACTAAACGAACAACATATTATTTCCTATTGATTTTCACTACAATATCAAAATATCATCCTACTAACAAAAGTCAAATGCTAAAGAAAGCTGTTTATTATACTTCATAATAAATATCATCATTTTAAGATTTGCTCTAAATAACTATGAAAAAGAATAAAAGGAAACTTTCATGAAAGGGATTTTAAAACTAAAAATGTATGATATTTTAAGCCATTCAGTATAGAGATAACTGCAAAAAGAGAGAACTTTCTGATATTGTGTGTGATTGAAAGCCTGGCCCTCGATTCTCTTTTCTTTAAAAATATGAGGGTCAACCCTCTACCACCTAGGTTAACATAAGATTTAATTTAATAATTTTGTAACTGTAACATCTAAATTTACTGCCAATTTAAAGAAATGGAAATTTTAATATTAAATCTCCCAATCTTTAAACAATATTATAAAATAGCATTATGATAATATAGTAGATTTTATAATAACTTACAGTGTATCATAAGATAACTATATGAAATACTATTAGCACTGAACCTCTAAAGTAATTATGCACACATCTTCACAAATCAAATACCAGTAAGCATTGACTATACCTCTTGAGTAGAGATAGATTATCTTCAGACTTTTATAAATCAGTCTAACCTTTGCCCAAGGAAGCATATTTCTAGGCCAATTTCTTCAAATACAAAAATAAATCCTCAGAAAGGTTGTCCAAAGCATGGCAGACCTGTCCTTATAGACATCAAGGATGAAGTCAGGGACATTGATTCATTTGAAAACAGTTTAGGATCATTGTATGTAGCATCAAGAGGTCCTCTCTCTCTCTCTCTCTCTCTCTCTCTCTCTCTCTCAAATGAATAAATAAATGTTTTTTAAAGGAAGGGAGAGGTGTCTTAGCAGCTAAAGCATGTGCCTGTAAAGCAGAAGGACCCAAGTTCAATTCCCCAGTGCCCATTTAAAGCCAGATGTACAAACAGATGTACAAAGTGGTGTATGCATGTGGTAGAGTTTGTTTGCAGTGGCTGGAGGCCCTAGTGTGCCATGCCCATTCTCTCTCTCTCTCTCTCTCTCTCTCTCTCTCTCTCTCTCTCTCTCTCTCTCTCTCTCTCTCTCTCTCTCTTCTCATTTAAGCCAGGCATGGTGGCGCACAACTTTAATCCCAGCACTTGGGAGGCAGAGGTAGGAGGATCACCATGAGTTCAAGGCCACCCTGAGACTATATAGTGAATTCCAGGTCAGCCTGGGCTAGAGGGAGACCCTACCTCGAAAAATAGAAAAAAAAAAAAAGGTCATTTATATGTGATATGTGCCAAATCAATAGTCGTACATTCTCTTATTTTAAGTTATCTTTTTTTTAAAAAAAAAAAAAAAGAAATCCTCGATTACAAATAAAAATTGTACATAATGGTGAAATTAAAAGTCCACAAACCTTAATTTCAAATATCATTCTTGGGGCCAAAGGAGAGAAGGATTTCTCTCAATAGCTATTATCACCAGGCAAAAGAGCTTGCCAGAGTCTCTCCCCAGAGTTCTCTAATGGAAGACACTGGAGCGTTAATATCCAAATCACACTTCACATTATTTTGTCTTCTCCTGAGGCCTTAGAGATGCAGCTCAAATTACAGAGGTGTCTACAGATTTCCATCAAATCTAAGTAGGAAATTTTAAAGACAATGAGCCCATTACTGATGAAGAAGTGCATTTGCACAATAATTGTGGAGAGAAAGCTGCATTCTAGCGATATATTACTGTCTGGCACTATTAGAGCCAGGGTTATTACACTGCATTGGAGCGACTAGGACAACTCAGATGCTGTTTGATTTTCTAATTATTAAAGAATGCCTCCTGAGCCCAGCCTCCAAGTTTCCCTTCTGAGTCATGAGCAGCTCACTGTTGCTCATGCATTATACATTAAACCCATATGGCTGTTTGAGGTGCAGGGTCTCTGGAGGGAAGTTTCATGCTGCTCTTTTCCCTGCAGGAGGGAGAAAAGTGGAAAAAGAAGAAAGAACGAAGGAGGGGGGCTGGGGCTAGGGAATTAAGAAAAAGAATAGCACTGGGCAGGCAACATTCAGAATTCAGGGCGAGTCAAATTAATAAACATAACATATTGCAAAAATGCTTAGAGAGCATTTTAATGTTCCCGTTCTAAATAAATGACAGACACTTGAGGTTAATGATATGCTAATTAGCTGGATTTGATAGGTCCACAATGTATACTCTGTCTGAAAACAGCACCTTGTCCTGCATACATGTATAGAGTTATGTCAGTTGAAATAAAGAGATGGGGATCACCTTCAGGAGACATTCCAGGTTTAGATTTATGTGACTTGAGCTTGTGGGATTCAGGAGCAAGGCTGCCCTCTGACTCTGCCATCTCCAACAAGCCCCTAAATCATCTAACAATATTTTGGTAAATTTTACCCAATTATAATATAGTGTAAAATGCAGGAATTTTTCTAATATGCCCAGCACCACCGCCACCCTCTTAAAAGCACAGACAACAGAGCATTAATACACAGAAAATTAGTGTTCAATCTAATTCCTTCAGCCTAAACACAGAGTAATACATCTACACTTGAATGTATTCAAACCTTAAAAGCTGCACCAATTTCTATCTCTCTGTCATAGAACCTAGAATTATTAAATTAAATTAATTAAAATATTAAAATAAGTAAGTAGACTTTAGAGCTCACTTAATAATATTAACTGAGAACTTAGCTCTAACCAGGAGCTAGACATGAAGCTAAGGCTTTAAAGTCACTGTTTTATTTGGCTATTATCAGATATATATCCATATTGCTCATTAATTTCAGCTCATAAGGAAGAAAAGTAAGGCTTAAAAATTTTTATGTGTATAATTTAAATGTTTAAAATATAAAATGCAAATTTTAATTTTGTTCTTGTAACTGTTTATATGGACTGATATAATCTCACTTTTACTTTAATTAGGCATTTTACCCACAGAAATATAAACACCATTGAAATTTGGCAGGTCGTTTTTGGATGTTTTCTTTTTCTTAGGAAACGCCTCATCAGCCTCTACAAAACTGTGTGAGTTACAATGTTAATAACCTTGCAGCCAACTGGGCTATGAGTTGTCATTTGTTCACATTTTCATCATCAAAACCTTCCAATACATTCAGTTACATTGATTTTCAAAAATAAAGACTAATTTTCCAATTAAACGTTTATTATTTAAAATATCTTTAAAGAATTAGTATAGGTTCACAGCACCAGGTGGGTAGATGACAACCATGCAAATCAGTCTGCACGGATTCTCCATATTTATTTTGAAATTGAACGGGACTCCAAGGGGGCATTACATTTTACTAGTCCCATAAAGGTGGTATTTTTCTCTTTATGACCTTGGCGTTTTGCCCCTACTCTTATATAGTTAGGAACTTAAGTAGGCTCTAGATCTCATTTTTTTCATCTGACTTTCTTCCATGACAGATGAAGTGTCTCCCACATGGCTGTCCATGACTGACTTGAGCCTGTTACTACATTGATCCCTTATTAATTAGATGAGACAAGTGTCTGCTTCCCAACTGATTAAGGATATCAATTACAATGTAAGAGGAAAAGTTGAAAATAAACAGTTAAAATATTAAGCTGTCTGCTATACAAAGTCTGAGCACTTTCTCTTCTGAAATAAAGTGATCAGAAATTAACTTTGTTTACATGCTTCTCTTCAGGGAAAGAGATACTCTGGAAATAGCTCAATTAAAATAAGAAAATGAGGCAGATTGTTTTTATATATTCTGGTATTTCACTCTTTAAAATCCTGTGTGTGTGTGTGTGTGTGTGTGTGTGTGTGTGTGTGTGTGTGTGTGTGTACTGTCTGTATGGCACAGTCATGTGTATGTATACAGATATGTGTGCCCTGTGTGGAGGCCCGAGAGAACAACAGTCTTCCGCCTTAGTTCCTGGAGAGTCTCTCCCTGAACCCAGAACTACCTAGCAGACCAGCAAGCCCCAGTAATTCTCATGCTTCTGTGTCTTTCAGCACTGGGGTTATAAGCATATGCACTGACCATGTCTGTTTTTTATTATTAAATATCTTTTATCCATAATTGTATACATTGTATGAGCAAATCTTATGATGGTACCCCCATTTTCCTTCCCTGTCCCCAACCAACTGGGGATCCTCCTTGATAGACATACTGGATCAGCCCATGGGGTAGAGGGTTATGAAATGCTCTACAAGTAGCCAATTCCCTACCCCCACCTTTGTGTATTGTTGCTGGGGCCTAGATGATAGGCCAGGGGTGGTTCATCTCTTCCCTTGATGTCAGTCATCATCACATTGCTTGTTGGTGGAATTGGATTGTCCCTGGTTCTCTCATTATCTTCTGAAAAATACAAACAGATTCTCCAATGGAGAGTGAGATCATTATAGGTTAAATGAGACAAACATTGCTAATTTGGCAAGATTCTAATGGGTGGAGTCTCTCTGTAGCTCTTTGGTAGTGGGAATTTCCCCTTGGAGCCTGGGTTCTTGGTCTCCATAAGATTTTGCCAATGGTTTCAGTTAAGGGTTCCTTGTTACTGAGTGGATCTCTTAGCCAATCTGAAAGCCATCAATTACCCTCCTAGGTTTGGTGCCACTATTGCACAGGTGATCACCTGTTTACTTGCTGCTCTCTTCCATATAGTAGTGTCTTCAGAATTCTCCTGACACCATTCTGAATTGTATATCAGTGGTCACTGCTTTCTCCAAATAACATTGACCAATTTCACCTGGCAGCTCATGTAACGCCTTCCAGCTGGGAGCTGGTTACCATTCTGGATCTAGCAGTGTCTCCCGGTGTGGAGCAATGACATTTTGTTGTTTCTTCAGCAATAGTGTCTTACCTTTGGCCTAGTGTGGGTAATCAAGAGCTTTGACAGAAGCCTGTCTTGTTTTGGGGATCTCATGGGTTTCTTTGATCAACTGCTCAGTACATGTCTGTTTTTCTAACGTGTGTGCTGGGGATAAGACTTGGGTCCTCATGCTTACATAGCCAGCATTCTTACCTAGTGAACCTTCTCTCCAGACCCTCAAAATTTTTAACGTAAACTATTTGTGTAAAATAATGGTTTGTATGTTGACATTTTCATGCATGTATACAATGCACCTTGATCATATTCACCTCTCCCCCATTACTGTCTTGTCCTTCCACTCCCAATGGTTCCCTTTCTCTTCCTAAATAGAACTCCTCCTACTTTTATATATTCCTTTTCTTCAATTCAGATTACAGAAATAGGAGAAAACATGACATATTTGTCTTTCTGAGTCTGGCTTATTTCACTTAGCATGGTCATCTTTAGTTTCTCTGTTTTCCAGCAAACTAACATAATTTCTTGTTATGGTTAACACGACTCTGCTGTGTATACAGACAATAAAGAAACCTGCATACTTGGTGTTTCATTTTTTTTAATTAGAAGAAATGCATTTGCACAATAATAAGCTTAAATTTTTTTAAAGTATTTTAAAATAATAATAGGCTTTAATTCCTATTTACTAAGAATAATTATCTACAATACAGGTATTTGTCTCTGTGTTTTCCACCAAGTTAAGCCAAAATTAAGAAATATTTCATTTATCTCTATAGTACCCATGCGCTTAATAATGTTCCCCACAGACCTGGTAAATAGTTTCAAAATCTATGAGATGACAAATAAACAAATAAAGAATTAGTTCACAAAATGGCTAAAAGGGAGCATTATTAGTACTTGTGTAGTTCAACACATAGGAAATAAATGCTTTTAGATATAAAGAGATGCAGTGTAAAAAAGTCTAAAATATGGAAGAATTAAAATTTTGTTGCAGTTATGTTCAGCATTCTGTCACCTGCTGCACAGGAAGCTTTAACTAATAGAAAGCATGCATGCATAGCTAGATAGGCTGAAACCAAGAAGAATAAGACACCAAGATGCACAGAGCCACAGGGTTCTCTACCACACAGAATGGGAAACTCACTCTTAGAGAAAGACTTTATGACCTGGTTCCCTACTTTGTGGCATTTTATGAAATTAGTGTGCAGCCTTTTAAGTGCTGTTGTGTTTTCACAACTTCAAACAGGGTTGTTCAGTAGTCAGTAGATACTTTATTAATCACATTAGAAGGACATAGGCTAAGTCAATATGGAGAAGGCACACAATGGAATATTGCACAACCGCTATGTATACATGTTTATATATTCATGTATATGATAAGGCTCACATTTAAATGCTAAAAATTATACAAAAGTAAGAATAATATGCCATTAAGTAAAAAAAGACATCAGTATAGATATTTGCATATATAATGTCAAAATACAGTAGAATGCTGCTGAATTATATTAATATATGTAAACCTAGTGGACTGTCAAGAGGAAACTGAAGCACAGGTAATAAGTAGCAAACATTCTTACAGCTTCTTTCCCTTTGCCAATGTTTTACTTTCTTAATAGAAACAGAAAATAATCTTCATAAATGAAAAATAGCAGCAGGTCATGGTTTAGTGAGTAAAGTACTTGCCACTAGGCATGAGGACACACCTGAGTTTGAGTCCCAGAACCCACATGGTGGCACGGTGGTGCTCACCTGTAATGTCAGCACTAGGGACATGGGCAGAGAGGCTAATTACACAAGCTGAAATTGTGAATTTTGTGTTCAGTGACAGACCTTGTCTCAATGAACAAAGTTAACAGTGATAGAAGAGACATGCAAAACAGTAAAATAAAATAAAAACGAGAAAAAAAAGTTCTAGTCTAGACAATATTCTGCTAGAGCCACATAATTTTAGAATTTTTAAAAAATTTAACCAAGATTTTAACACCAATAATTGCAACCTAACAAAATACAATTAAAGATGACATGAAAGGGAGGTTGTATGCAACTATATATTTTCATTCAGTGACAGTGCTAAATGTTAAGTAGGCAATAAGTCACATAATCAGATGCTAATTAATGAATTAACTAGAGAAGTTATGGTCATCTTCCCCATTCCACCTAAACTTCTTCCAGATCTGCATACTATTTCTCAGACTCCAACCCTCCCAGACAATGTGCCTTGTAACTTAATTTCTTGTTTGAAAATATACTCTATCACCCTTTTAATTAAGACTGATTAGGAGGTCTGCAAGCATTATTATACATAGGGCTTGGTAGGAGCATTTGAATAAACCCATGAGACTAATTATGCTAGACGCTCTAACACTAAGAAGACAGGTATAATAATTCTTGAGAAGAGGATGTGAAAGGGCACAGCTGGAGCAGTAAGAAGAAAAAGAGGTTTATGTGGAAAGGCAGCCTTGAAGAGAAAAATCAGTTCAGTAATCCAAGTGTATACTTGGAGGTTCTAAACACAAATGTCACAAGATAACCACAGTTGCTTTCATTATATAATGTGAAAATGCACATAAATATATATTTATCAAATCTTGTTGGTTATGTTATATAATCTCCTTTAAAAAAAGAAAGTAATATGCTCTTATTTCTATAACATGGCCGACTGGGCAATATGGAGACTCCATCCTATGACAGAGAAGTAGCAACTCACATTGCATATGAAAATGTGTGGTCAGTTTTTCACTTAACTATATTCTATAACTAAGACACCAAGGACTCCTACTGTGATGGTATTGTAGTGGAAACACTATAGTTCATAGTTGCAAAATGAAATCCTAATTGCTTAAGTATAACGTCTTAATCTAGTGTGGTGGTTTGAATGTAAAATGTCCCTTACAGCCCCATGTGTTTGTGGTCACACCTTATACCTAACCCCTTTTAATCCACCTTAAACTGGTGGAGGCTTTGCAAAGTAGAGCCTTGCTGGAGAAGGTGTGCCACTAGGGGTGGGCATTGTTGTATTGAACCCAGCCACACATAGTTGGCTCACTCAGACAATCTCCTTCCTGCGGATGTGTAGCTGTGACCCAGGCTTCCTGGCATGCTTTCCCTGCTATGATGAACCCTCCTCAACTATTACTTGAGTGGTGATATCAATTACTCACTAATGAGTGAACCTAAAATCTGCAAACAAACCAATTTGAGGCCAGAACAGAACCCCCTATGCAAATGTCCTTTCAACAACAATAAAAAATATCTTTATATGATGTTATTGGGAACATTATGTATAAATTATATATTAGATAAATTATAATAACTTAAAATTTCCCAAGGCTGATAATTGCATTTTGTATGTATGGAACATACATTCCAAAGTATTTAGGAAGAAGTGTCTGAGTGAAGGAAGAGGGAGAAAGATAGCCATGTTACCTTACAAAAACATGTGGTCATGTAGTGAAGAGTATAGAAGTATTTATTTGCTATTCCTGCAACTTTTCTGTAGGCTCAAAATGCCTTTCAGAAGGATAGGAAATTGATTAAATTATTTCTTTCTTGCTTGCTCTTGTTACAATTGGCTCAGAAAATCAATTATCTTTTCATTTGCCTAAATATGTGTACCAACCCCACCCTCCTCCCAGCACCAAGATTAGCATTTTGGATTAGGTGTTCTCTCACTTCTCTCACTAACAGACACAAAGTTCTGAGTCTACTGAACTCCCACTTGCATTGCCCCAGCACAAATCCTGAGATCAGTGAAGACAGAATTTTACAGCGTTTTCCTTCTTCTTCATGCTCTCCTACCTAGCACTTGGGAGGCAGAGATCAAAGGATCTCTATGAGTTCAAGGGTAGCATAGGACTTCAGAGTGAGTTCCATCCAGGTCAGCTGGGCTAGAGTGAAACCCTCCATTGATGTGACGTTCTGCTGGTGCCGTTAGAACAAAGTTCATACTCGTAACCCTTTCTCCATTCCTTCACTCAGTGTGTTCAATATTTCCTACAAGCACCATCCACTGGATCCTGTAACAAATTAGCACGGCTGTGCTGAATCAAGAACAGTCGTATTAAGAAGCTCCCTTTTATCTACCATTAATCACTTGAGAAAAAATAATCAAAGCTTAAACTGAGAAAACCAATTTAGGAGCATGGTTGCCTCTAAATTGAAGACACTGTGCTGCTAGCAATCTGAACATGAGAAATCTTTGTGAAGATATGGATTTCAAACATGCTATATAAGACTAGAATATGGGGCCTGGTAGTGTCTTCAATCAAACACAGCTAAGACATTACCTGAGAGAGCTGAGCAGTCCCAGTTACCAACCATCTATTTCCTTGCTGCTTTCTTATAAAAGCACGACAGTGTGAATTTGATGAACACCTTTCTCTAATCCATCTGTTCAGCCCTACCACCTGCTTTATAATTTATTATCAGCCAGGGATTGGAGTTGGTTTATTTTTCTTCTGAAATGGAAGATTCAGGCAGAGTAATTCTCTGGTCGAATCTTTTTTTTTTTTTTTCATAAAATGTATACTCCACACATTCTTGTAAACTTGGCAAGCTTTTTGCCTACAGATGGTGATGGTCTTACATTCTGCAACATTATTTTCTATCTGAAGTAAATTCAGATGGAGCCATTTATCATGGGCAGCGAATGCTGTTTCAAAGGATAAAATGAGTTATTCCAAAAAAATAGAGTCCTTGTCAGTTTCTAGCATGACAGTTATTCTGTGCCTACTCACCAGATTCTAAAACTCTTAAATGTTAGGACTCCTACTATACTCAAACACACACACACACACACACACACACACACACACACACACACACACAGATGGGGAGGCATCTAGTCAAAACTATAGAAATGTTTGATATATATTTGAAAAGTTAATAATTTAAGTTTTTCACCTTATCTTGTCCTTAGCTGTTTTTTCAAGTTCAACCCTCCAGTGAATGTGAGCTCTCTGACTACATCATAAATCTGTTGAAGTTCAGAGCTCACAGGCAGCTTCAACACCCATTGGATGCTGCCATTTATTTCCCACATCAGCGTGTTGAGGTAAGAGATTAGGCCATGCAGCTAAGGAGTGGGGAATCTGGAGCCAGCTTCAGTCTGAACCTTGGCTGTAAATGAGAAAATCTGAATATGTTCCCAAAGACATACATGGAAGAAGATTATTGATTGAAAGATCCCAACAACCATTGGCATTATTACAATAAACAATGCAGAAAGGGAAAGTGAGATTTTACTGTTGATCCATGAAAGGCTTTATTAGGCAATTTTTTTTTGTAAAACTTGAGTAGAGCACAGCAACAGAAGAGTTAAGAAAATAATACATTCTCTTCTTCTAGTGTTTCAGAAAATGTGACAGACTCTACCTTGCTAGGCTTCTTGTGGAACAGAGATAAGAAATTGAGAAGTTGCAAAGGCCTCTCAGCTGGTAAAGGGAAATCAAGTGGCTTAATCCCTTATGAAGCATATGAAGATGCTCATCACAGCCTATAAGGAGTAATCCATTCAGTGATGGGGAGCCCAGAACTGGAACTGGGGACTCAGGGCAAAATGCACCGGGAACCAGAATCTTGGGCCCCCAAAGAGAAATTCACTTTACAAGTGATTTACAAAAAGGCTACTAACAATAGAATCTAGCCAATTCAGAAATGTGTATCTCAGGTAACCTATATTGATCTCACTCTCTGATGGAGATTCTGTTTGTATCTTTCAGAAGGCAGCAAGAGAGCTGTGACTCTTCCAACCCTACCAACAAGCCTCAGGCTGATAGCTGACATCCTGGCAAGAGATGAGCCACCCCAAACCTATGGTAGAGGCTCCATATGGAACCCTGCAGAGAGTGGTGGGATAAGCAAGAGACCTATAACCACAGCCAATCAGCCAACACAGGATAAGCCAGCAAGATAGACACCAATGATTTTTCAACACAACCTAAAGCAGAAGCACAGAGGCCCCTAAGGCCTCACCTACAAAGCAGCTTTAACTCTCACCCACCGTGACTCAGGGAACTGAGCGGAAGAGGGGGGCGGAAAGATTGTAAAAGCCATGGTGGAGGAGAATATCCAGAGACATTGACCTCCTCAGTAACAACATACAAAGGGGGTGGGGGGTGGAACTGGGTTGACTCCTAGGCTATTCATAAGCCCCTACCACATGGACTGATCCAGTTTGCCCACAGAGGAGGAGAACCAGCTGATTAGGGAGAGGGAAGAGGGAAATCGGGGAATTGGGAACATCAACACATTATTTGCTTACTTGGTGTATCTGATTATGGACAATAAATATTTTTAAAAATCTAAAAAAAAAGAAGTAAATTTTGCACCACCACAACTGAAGTACATACTAATAATTGAATGTGAAATATGTCATCGTGAACTAGGAATGTAGTTAAGTGGTACAAAACTTGGTCAGCATGTGTCAGGCCCTGAGTTTGCCCTGTCGGTAAAAATAGTCAACCCATATTAATTGTGTAGTTCATTCCCTCCCTAAATTAAAAAAAGAATTAACTAAGAAAAAACATTATCAATTTTGATTATAACCACTAAAGTAATGAAAAAGTATGTCCCAAATCTCTTACACTAGATATTGCAGACAAAACAGTCTTCTGATCACCATTTGATAGCTAATTAACTGGACCAAGGTTTGGGGATCACTGGGGTTTTGGACTAAGGAAGTTTTCAGTGAAATTCCCGTATTTGGGGACCATAAAGTTCTTAAGGGAATGAATCAAGGAAGGAGCTTTCTGCCCAAGCCTCTCAACTTACTGTGAATGATCCTATAATGCTAAGAAGTCAGCACATTTGAGCTGCTCAGCACTCCAAAATGAAAATAACAAATTACAAATAACAAATGCATATCACTGTGTAAATGTCATTACCCTCATCTAAGTACGCCTTGTTGAAAAAACAGCAGCAGCAAATATAAAGAATGAAAGGAAAAAAGATAGCTTTCCTGTCTTTATTGAAAGGGCTTTGATTGTTCTGGGTGGGTTATTATATTTAATCTTTACAATAAGCCCTCTGAGATAGACATTACTATTATCTGGCCCATGTTACTCCCCCCCATTTGAATATCCATGTCTAAATCAATTTCTTAATAATCCCCTCCAAGGAGATTATTCCTCCTGAGCACATTCCTCCTAGATTTCCGAGTTATATGCTTGCTTATTTTTTCCTGATTATAAGCACCTGGAGAATAGAAACCATTAAACAAAACAGCTCTGCTTACAACTTAAGTTAATAGCAAATATTTGCTGGGTTGGAGTGAATGAATTTGAGCTGAAATGTGCATTGTAAATGTGTAAAGAAAACCCTCGTTGACTGTGAGTTAATTAGCAAGCTATAGCTTAAACTCTACCTCGATAGCCATAAGCTTCTAAATTTAAGACAATTAATTCCTTCTACATTCTATTCTGCCATAATTTAAATGTATGAAGTATTTTCACCTATTTCCATCCTACTGAAGGAAAGATGTCTGGGAATAGGAGGCTCTGTGTATGAGATAAAGTACATACCCCAAAGCATATGACTTCTAAGAGCATACATATGGAACACAACGCTACAAATATGACTGGTTGGGATTATTACGTGGAAATCATAAAACTGTTATGAATATAATCTTTTTTACAAT
>PVHP010022048.1:0-28789 GCA_004024765.1 Zapus hudsonius
CTGCCTCCAGTAGGTGGGCGTGGCAAGGCTTGGCCTGGGAACGGGGCTGGGCCGCCCCGCCCCCTTACCTCACAGGAACGGCTCACTACAACTAGATGCCTCAGCAGTCCTAATCCAGCACTGAAGGCTTGAAGGCTTTTTGGAAAGTGGCTGGTTGTCAGTCCAGGCTGGAAGGCTGAAGAAAATTAATTTCAATGCCAACAAAGGATAGCTGGGAAGGATGGATGAATGTTCAAGTCAGGACAAGCACTAGCAGCCAGGTGGGAGGAAGGAGGAAGGCTCACTCTGGAGGAAGAATCTTCTACATTAGTTAATCCTTCATATAAGCAACCTCATAAACCCTCCCAGGATTACAGTGTTCTTCTAAACAGGTCAAATTGACAACAAAACTTAACTATCAAAACCCCACATGGTGTGATAGTAAAGGTTTGGTAAACAGAGGTCAGATTCTTGAGGTACTTTGAATTTGAGAGCTTGAATGTATGGCCTCATAGACTTAGGTGTTCTATTAAAGTTGAGCTTGCAACTTGAGACCCTACTAGACATCTTTGCTACAGTGGGCATGCCATTGGGGTTTGGATCTCATAGTCCAGACCTAAGATGTGTTTGATGGTGGATCTTGAGTCAAGCCATAATGTGTGTGGAGAGCAGTTTGGAGCTCTGGCTGATTTTGCTTTTTGGTGTTTGTTAGCTATTTGATAGTGTCTCTCTGCTATGGAACTATAGAAGGGAGACAGTGTCTTCCACCATTGGTGGTATTCCCCTGGTATTTGTAAGCCTGAAATAAACCATTCTTCCCATAAGCTGCTTCTGGTCAGGTATTTAACAACACAAAGCATTAACTGCAAAAGTTCTTAAAAGTATAAAACCAAACCCAATGAAACCAAAGCAAACAAATCAAAAAAGAAATGTTGAATATTTTTTTTCTGACAATACAGCTGGTTACCACTATAAACTCATAAATACCAATGACATTTATCTACAATTTTTAGTTACATGTTATCCCTGACAAGAACAGAAACCGTCTGTTGGATTTATATTTTAAATCTTCCTTTATTTAGTCCTCTTACCAGGACTGATCCTGAGCCCCTTTATCTGCTATATAACAATTTACGTTAGTTTTTAGTGAAGAAAAGAAAGAAAGAAATATTTTTTGGTTTGTTAATTGCCATCATCATTACAGCTACATCCACAGCTGTGGTTTTAGCTACTGCCATAGCTTCTCTTGCTGCTTTCATTTCAACAAACTTACAAACTTCTACAAATAATACTATAACTGAATTATCAAGCACAGTTGATATTATTCAAGAAATGTTTAACAGGCCGGCTGCTATTAAAGGTGATATTGACTGGCTAGGTGATCATCAAAAAGCCTTATAGACATGCTCTAAATTGACAATGTAAAATTCACCAGTTTTTGTGTCACTCTCTACCAAACCACCTACAGTGGCACTTGAGAAGCCTTTTGTAAATAAATATGTCTTCTCTAAATCAACTAAATACCTTGATAAATTATTTAAAGAAAAAAAAACTATGAACACAATTTACAAATTAAAGCAATAAACTCAACAACAAGCCATTGATGTGGCTGATTGGATCAACCCCCAAAATTTGTTTTCTGTCCTTAATTAAAGTTCTTGTTTTTTTCTGCTTTTTAAATTCTTGTTATTATTTATTATATTGTATTTCCTTGATTTTATTTCTCACCAAAACTGAAGCCATGCTTACAGTCTTTACTCCACTCTCTACTCAATGATGCTCTCAAAAGAAATAAAGAGCATAAAAAACAAAAAGGGGGAGATGTTGGAATTAAATGTAGAACTTTAAGCTACTCCATCTCTAAATTGATATGGTATTAATCCCCAGCTATAGATTCATTTTTTATATATGTAGATTTCATATATTCTCTGCTGTTCTGTGTTCTTTTAAATCTAACATGTCAAAGTCCTTATGAAAAGTCACCATTCTGCCCACACCATGTACAGTATTGAAAACTCTATTTCTAACTCCTCTCTACTCTTTCCCTAGATTGGGTAAGATTAATAAACTCTGATATATTTAAGTACCTTTGAAAATTAGCTTTAAAACAATCCCCAGATGTGTTCTACTTAAATTCCTCAATTAGTTACCTACATTTTGAACATTTTATTTATAACCTTGACAGAGAACAGATATACTTTCCCTTATAAAAGTTGGGCTCCTCTTTCAGCTGTGTGAATATTCAGGTGGAATTTAACCTGTGAGGTCACTCAGTTTAAATTTTGTTGTCTAAGATCCTATTTTGTATCATCATCCCATAAGTCTCACATAGGTAAATACTAGGAATCCTTCTTCTACAACATGTAGCATATGTTTTTAGAGCAGTTATGATGTGCACATTGCATGAATTTAGAGTCAATGGGACAATGCAGTGCATGTAGCATGTATTTAGATTGCAAATGATTCTAGAGTTCTTGTATCATATATTTAGAGTGTAAACAATACTCTAGTGCCTGTTTTACTGCTTACTGTATGAGATTACAGCAGTGAATGTAGCATTTGTTCAGAATTCTTAGAATATGGCAGTATGTGCAGTGGTCATTTTGAGTTCTTATATTCCAATGCATGTAGTATGCTTTTAGAATGGATGGTGTACTCCAGTGCGTGTAGCTGATATAATTATTTTGTAGATGTAGCAAGTGCTTTTAGAGCAGACAATTATTGAGTTCATGTTGCATGTTTAAAGAGCATGTGACATTGCTCTGCATATAGAATTTGTTTAGAGTTCATGGGATACTACAGTGCTCGTAGACTCTCTTTAGAATATAAATTATATTACCATCTTAGAGCAGTGTTTAATGTCAAATGATACATCAGTAACTTTAGCATGTGTTTAGAAGTGCAGATGATACAGCAAAACATGTACCATGTGTTAAGAATGCAGGTAATATTGAAGTGCATATACTATGGATTTATAGCACATATCATACTGCAAGTATATGTTGCAGACCAATTAGAGTTCATGTGACATAGCAGTGATTAAAGCATGTGTTTATGCTATAGGTCACAATGCAGTGCTTAGAGTGCATGTGATACTAGAGTGTAGTTATTATGTGTTCAGACTGTAAGCAATATTATAGTGGCTACAGTAGGATTCATAGTTTAGGCAATACTGTAGTGCCTATACAAGTACTAAGATTTTAGGTAATAATACAGTGAATACAGCATGTATTTAGAGTGCAGGTGATAATGTTGTGCATGTGGCATGTTTTGTGAATGCATGCACTACTGCAATACATGTAGCATATGTTCAGTGTGCCAATGATACTGTGGTACTAATAGTATGAGTAGAGATTAGGCAATTACCATGAGTTATTGGGAATGTAATTCTCTAGTTCATATAGCATGAATCTGGGGGGCGATACTTTAGTGCATGTAGCATGTGTTTAGAATGTAGGGTGTGACATTCACTTGGAGTGTAGATGACACTTCAGTTCTTGTGGCATATATTTTGATACTAAGTGATTATGAAGTGTATTTATCATTTGTTTTTAAAGCATGTGATTATCCAATGTGATTATAATGTATATGGAGTGCATGATAAGCACAGTGCATGTATCAAGTGTTTAGAGTATAGATGATATTATAGTGTCTATACCAGTGCTTAGAATATAGGTGATATAGCACTACATAGTGCATGAGCTATTATGCATGTGATACTGTACATCATGAAGCATATATTTAGAGTACAAATGATACTTCAATGCAAGTAACATTTGTTTAAAGTGTAGGCTAGACTGTAATGCATACTATCTCTGTGTGGTGGTTCAAGTCAGATATCCCCCATAAACTCATGCATTTTTAATGTTTGATCCATAGCTGGTGGTAATTTGGGAGGGGGAGCCTTGCTGGAGGAGTTTTTTTTTGTTGAGAACAGGCTTTGGCTTGTTGTAGACTGCTCTACCTTGCCAAATCTCAATTCACTCTTTTGATGCTGTTTTCCACCTGCTGTGGCAAACAGATGATGCCTAGCCTCTGCTTATGCTATGTTTTCCCCTGCCATCATGAAGGTTTTTCTTGCAAATGTAAGGCACAATAAAAATCTCCTTTGCTGTTTTTGGTTGAGTGTTTTAGCCCAGCAATATGAAGGTAACTACGGAATATATATATATATATATATATAACCAGGGGAGTGAGGTCATTGTTAAAAACCTGACTGTGGGACATTTGATCTTTTGGGACTGATTTGTGGGAGGAATATAGAAGGATTTTGAAACCTTGGACTTATAACTGCCTTGCAGTGATGAATTCAAGCGCTTAATGAAACATTCTGATGAGAGTTGAAAGTTCTAAATGCAGAAATCATTATGGAATATGAGACTTGGCTTATTAGGTAAAAGTGCAGACTAGACTGGGCTAAAGACAGTGAGAAGCTAGCTGTGATCTCCCTATGTCCTGAAAATTGAGCAGAGTTTAGTTTAGAGAAACTGACTGCTATGAGCAGAAGAATGTGAAGCAGAAAGAAATGACAGGGGCTGGAGAGATGGCTTAGTGGTTAAAGCAATTGACTCCAGTGCCTAAGGCCCTGGGTTCAATTCCCCAGTACCCACATGGGCCAGACCCACGAGGGAGAATATGCGGCTTTTGATTCTCTGTTATTTGAGTGTTCCCTTACTAAGATCTACTCAAAGTCAGACCATTTTTTCCTAAATTTCGATATATCATTTTTCCTTTCAGCTAAGTAAAATTCCATCGTGTAAAAATAACACAGTTTCTCTGTCCAATCTTCCATGGATGGGTATTTGGGTTGATTCCAATTCTTGGCTATTATGAATTGAGCTGCTATAAACATGGTTGTAAAAATGTTTCTGCATCGAGATGTGACATCTTGTGGATAGATGCCTACTAGAGGGATACCTTGGTCCATTGGTAGTTCTATGTCCATTCTGTTCAAGAGTCTCCACACTGCTTTCCATAGTGGTTGAACAAGTTTGCAATCCCACCAGCAGTGAATGAGGGTTCCTCTTTCCCTGCATCCTCACCAGCAAAGATTGTTGTTGGTTTTCTTTATTATTGCCATTCTGACCAGGGTAAGGTGGAATCTCATTGTGGTTTTGATTTGCATTTCCCTGATGCTTAGGGATGCTGAGCACTTTCTCAGGTGAGAAAAGGCCATTTATGTTTCCTCCTCTGTGAATTCTCTGTTGAGATCAGTGCCCCATTTTGTGAGGGGACAAGTTGTTTTTTTGCTATTAATTTTTTTTTGAGTTGTCTGTAGGTTCTGGAAATCAGGCCTCTGTCTGAGTTGTAGCTGGCGAAAATCATCTCCCAATTTGAAGAGGTTCTATTGACTTTGAGAACGGTGTTTTTGTCTGTACAGAAGCTTTTTAGCCTGATCAGGTCCCATTGGTTAAGTGAATGTTGCACTTCCTGGGCTACTGGAGATTTGCTCAGGAAGTTGTTCCCTACTCCTATCTCATGTACGGCTCATCCAACTTTTTCTTCCAGGGTGTTCAGGGTTACCGGCTTGATATTGAGGTCTTTGATCCATTTGGAGTTGATCTGTGTACATGGTGAAAGGAGTGGGTCTAATTTCATTTTTTACATGTGTTTATCCAGTTTGTCCAACACCATTTGTTGAAGATGCTATCTTTGGCCCAGCTTACATTGTTGGCACCCATGTCAAAGACTAAGAAGCTGAAGTTATTTGCATTAAAGACTGGGTATTCAAGTCTATTCCACTGGTCAGACTGTCTGTTTTTCTGCCAATACCATGCTGTTTTAGTTACTATGGCTTTATAGTATGTTATAAAGTCAGGTATGGTGATACCTCTTGTGCAATTTTTTTTGCTCAGAATAGTGTTAGCTATTCGAGGTCTCTTACCCTTCCAAATAAATTTTGAGATTATTTTTTCAATGTCTGTGAAGAAGGAGGTTGGGATTTTTATTGGCATTGCATTGAATCTGTAGATTGCTTTTGGCAGGATTGCCATATTTACTATATTGATTCTCCCTAACCATGAGCATGGAATGTCTTTCCATCTCATCACATCCTCCTCTATTCCCCTTTTGAGTGTTTCAATATTTTCCTTATATAAGTCTTTCACTACCTTGGTTCATGTTATTCCCAGGTATTTTATTTTATTTGAAGATATAGAGAATGTGACAGTTTCTCTGATGTCTTTTTCTGAATGTTTGTCTTCTGTATGTAGAAAGGCTACTGATTTTTGTGTGTTAATTTTGTATCCTGCCACTCTGCTGAAGGCATTGATCACCTTCAGGAGATTACTAATGCTGTTCTTTGGGTCTGATATATATAAGATCATGTCATCTGCAAAGAGGGATAGTTTGAATACTTCCTCTCCATTTTGTATCCCTTTTATGCTGTTCTCTTGTCTTATTGCTTGGGCTAGAACTTCAAGCACTATGTTAAAAAGCAGTGGTGAAAGTGGACATACCTGTCTTGTTCCTGTGTTTAGGGTGAACTCCTTGAGTCATTCCCCATTGAGTATGATTTGTGCTTTAGGAGATCTGTATTTTGACTTTATCATGTTGAGGTATACGCCATCTATGCTTATTTTTCCAAGGTTTTGAACATGAAGTGGTGTTGAATTTTGTCAAAAGCCTTCTCAGCATCAATTGAGATGACCATGTGTTTTTTGCATTTGAGTTTGTTAATGTGGTAAATTATATTCATCGACTTGTGTATGTTGAACCATCCCTGCATCACTGGAAGGATGCTGATTTAGTCAGGGTGAATTACAGACTTGATATGGGTTTGTATTTGGTTTGCTAGGACTTTGTTTAGGATTTTTCCATCCAAGTTCATCAGGGATATGGGTCTTTAGTTTTCTTTCTTTGTTACATCCTTGCCTGGTTTGGGAATTAGGGCGATGGTAGCTTCATAGATGGAGTTTGGTAACCTACCCTCTTTTTCTATGTCCGTGACAAGCTTCAAAAAAGAGGTTTCAGTTCTATGATGAAGGTTTGGTAGAATTCAGCTGAGAAACCATCTGGACCTGGGCTTTTCCGTTTCGGGAAGTTCTTCACTACCAATTCAATCTCTATGATTGTTATCGGATTGTTTACGGTCTTTATCTGCTTTTGTCTGAGCTTTGGAAGTTGGTAGGTGACCAGGAATTTATCCATTTCGTCCAGGTTCTCTAATTTTGTAGACTAGAGGTTTTGGAAGTATGACCTGATGATACATCCAATCTCTTCAGGATCTGTTGTGATCTCACCCTTTTTATTTTTTATTTTGTTAATTTGGGCCTTCTCAGTTTTTCATTTGATTAAGTTGTCCAGGGGTTTGTCGATCTTATTAACTTTAAAAAAAACAACTCTTTGATTTGTCTATTTTTTCAATTGTTTTCTTTGTTTCCAAGTCATTAATCTCACCTCTGATCTTAATTATTTCCTTGTGTCTTAAGTTCCTAGGGTTGGATTATTCCATCTGTTCTAATGACCTTAGGTATGAGAATAGTTGGTTGATTTGAGACCTCTCTGTCTTTGTTATGAAGGCACTTAGAGCAATGAATTTCCCCCTTAGAACTGCCTTCATTGTGTACCACAAGTTTTTAAAGGATGTATCCTCATTGTCATTTGTTTCTAGGAAGTTCTGGATTTCCTGCCTGATTTCTTGTTTGACCCATTCATTGTTCAGAAGAGAGTTGTTCAATCGCCAATATCTATTGAAATTTCTGGATCTTCTCCCATTGTTAATTTCTAGCTTTAATGCGTTGTGGTCTGATATGATGCAGGGGATTACATTGATCTTTGTGAATTTGCTGAGGGATGATTTAAGACCTAGTATATGGTCAATTTTGGAAAAAGTTTCATGCACTGCTGAGAATGTGTAATCTGTGTCCTTGGGGTGAAATGTTCTGTAGATGTCTGTTATCCCTACTTTGTCAATGGTGACATTTAGCAGCTTTATTTCCCTGCTTGTCTATTGTTTGTCCGATCTGTCTAGGGATGACAGTGGAGTGTTAAAGTCTCCTACTATGGTGGTGTTGGCATCTATATTTGCATTGCTTTTGAGTAATTTATGCCCAATGAACTGAGGGGCCCTTGCATTTTGTGCATACATATTTAGTATAGTGATGTCTTCTTGTTGTATTGTTCCCTTGATAAGTAGGAAGTGGCCATCTTCGTCCTTTTTTATTGATCTTGGCTTAAAGTCTATTTTTTTCACATATTAGAGTAGCCACACCTGTTTTTTTTCCCACATGCCTGGAAAATTGTTTTCTACCCTTTTATTCTCAGTAAGTTACTGTCTTTAGCGATAAGGTGGGTTTCTTGAAGGTAACAGATGTAAGGGTCCATTTTCCTGATCCAACCTGCTATCCTTTGTCTTTTTATAGGAGAGTTTAGTCCATTTACATTCAAAGTTATAACTGTGAGGTTTGCCATGTTTTAGAGAATATGGAGGTTGGTATCTGAGCTGTTGCTGCTATCTCTTTTGTGTTATATTGTTTGTTCTCTCCTCCTTTCCTGGGGTCTGTTATTTGTTTCATCTGCAAGGGATATCTCATGAAGAATCCTTTGAAGATTTGGCTTTGTGCTCAAGTAATTGTAAAGCTGATTAGTCTCGTGAAATACTTTAATTGCTCCATCAATTATGATGGATAACTTTGCTGGGTAGAGTAGTTTAGGTTGGAATCCATTCTTCTTTAGGCCTAGAATCACTTTGTTTCAAGCTCTCCTTGCTTTTAAAGTTTCTATGGAGAAGTCTGTCATGATTCTGATGGGTTTTCCTTTATACATGAGTTTCCTTACTCTTGTTGTTCTAAGGACTGTCTCTTTATCCTCAATGTTTGGCATTGTAACTAAGATATGTCTTGGGGTGTTCCTCCTTTGATCCAATTTGTTTGTGGTCCTCCATATCTCTTTTGGTTGTACAGGACTATCTCTTGCCAAGTATGGAAAGTTTTCTTGAATAATTCTGTCAAAAATATTTTCTATGCCCCTCATTTGGTTTACTTCTTCCAGGATCCCCATGATCCTGAGATTAGGTCTTTTTATGGTATCCCACATTTCCCTTGAGTCTTGTTCACTTGCTCTTTTGAATTTTGTCAAGGTTCTGATTTCCCTTGAATTCTCTGTTCTGTCTTCCATGTCTGAGGTTCTGTTTTCCCAGTGATTAGTCCTGTTGGTAAGAGATTCTAGGGATGTTCTTATTATTTCAATGTGGTTTTTGTTTCCTGCAACTTCTTTCTGGTTTGCTTCTATCATCCTGTTGAGATGTGATTTCATTTCAAGGTTTGATTTATTTACTTCTTCCTGACAGTCATTCTTATATTTGCAGATGTCTTCGGTTAATTTGGAAAGCTGGTTTTTGATACCTTCAGTTTGTTGGCTTGTCTTTAGTTCTGATATGTCTCTTCTGATGTCCATTTGGTTCTCCTCTAATATATTAAGCCTGGTGGCAAACCAAATGAGCTGACTTTGTACCTATTCAATATGTTGGTCCATCTTTTCTTGCATGACTAACATTCAGTTCTCCTTATGATCTGTGCCAGTAAGATCTTGGTTTAGTGTTGTGTCATCCTGGTCCTGCTTCTGCTCTCTCTCTTTAGTGTTGTTGTTGTTGTCATTTGGTGCAGTTTCCTCAGCTTGTGTAATATACTTGCATTGAGGTCTGCCCATTTCGATTCCACTTGAAGTGGTTGGCGGAATGCCTTTGAGATATCTGCAGGGGTCATTGGGTGTGGAGGATGGCAGAGCACAGTGGG
This sequence comes from Zapus hudsonius, assembly GCA_004024765.1. Classification (NCBI taxonomy): domain Eukaryota; kingdom Metazoa; phylum Chordata; class Mammalia; order Rodentia; family Dipodidae; genus Zapus; species Zapus hudsonius. The sequence goes on from PVHP010022048.1 coordinate 9,714, forward strand.
CAGTGGGGCGGGTTCAGTTGTCGGGGCTGTGGGGGGTGGTGGTTGTGAGGAGGGGTAGCGTACGCCTGGATGTCATGGGTACGGGGGGTGGCCTCACCATATTAGGCAGGCCAGGGGAACAGGCCCACAGAAGTCTGTGGTCCCAGGTGATGGGGTCGGCGGAGGGAGAGGTGGGGGGGTGAGGCTGCTGAGATCCCTGGAACTAGTGTTGCTGGGATCTCTGAGCACAGATAGAGGGGCTGATGGGTTGCTCAGGTGTGGAAAAGGAGCGGGGCAGATGTGTTGGAGGCTGGAGTTCGGGGAAGGGGCTACGTAAGAACCCCTGGACTACTTTGGAAAGAGGCAGAGAAAGAAAAGTAAAAATAAATAAAATTAAATTAAAAAAATACAGAACCTGTGAAAGAGAAAGAAAAGGAAAAGGATTAAAAAACCAAAATAAACAAGAAAACTGAGTAGTGCGGGGAGGAAGAGGGGGAAAGACGCACTGGAGGCCTGAAGTTGGAGGGAGGGGCTACGAAGGAGCCCCTGGTCAAACTGGTGAAATAGAAAGAGAAGAAAAAAAAAGGATTAAAAACCATTTTAAACAAAAATGCCAAGTAGCGAGGGGGGGGGCAGGGCAGACGCACTGGAGGCCAGAGGGCAGGAGGAGGGGCTATATAGGAACCCCGTGGAACCGGTGAAAGAGAAAGAAAAAAAAAAGAAAAAAAGGTTTAAAAAATCCAAAATAAATAAGATAACAGAGTATTGAGGGGAGGAGGGGCAGGCAGACACGCTAGAGCCCGGAAGGCGGTAGGAGGGTCTATGTAGGAGCCCCTGGTTGAACCGGTGAAAGAGAAAGAAAAGAAAAAAAAAACAATATAAACAAGATAACAGAGTAGCAAGGGGGAGGGGTGGGGCAGACGCGCTGGAGGCCGGAGGGTGGGGAGAGGGGTTACGTACAGATGGCTGATGGAGAAAGAATATTAATATAAGAAATAAAATAAAAAAATAAACAACAAAAAGTTGAAAAAGAAAGACACGCAAGTGCCCGGGAGGGGCGGGATTGACAGAGGGAGGGAGGGTGGGGGCCAAAACACAAGGAAAGCCGAATGAAAGTCTCAGGTGGCCGGCGGGCTGAAGCTGTTCTGGCACAGCCTGCCTGGATGACTCACTGCCTCCTGCGAGCGCTCGTCTACGTGGCTGCAGCTTGTGTCCACGACCTGGATCCCTGCTGAAAACCCTGGCCCTTATTTCCCGAGGTGTATGGCGTGTCTGCTAGTCAGCCATCTTCCCCAGAAGTCCCTTCTAAATGAATTTTTATATCTTGTAATCATTGTGAGTTTGTCAGGGCCAGGGGTATAATCTGTTTGTTTAAGTCAGATGTCTTCTATAAGCTCAAGTGTTTTGAATGTTTGGTATCCAGATAATGGCAATTTTTTGGGTGGATCCTTGCTGCAGGAGGTATGGTGTTGGAGATAGGCCTATGGGTGTTATAACCAGCTCCCTCTTGTCAATGGATTCATTCTCTTGCTGCTTTTTTTTACCTGTTGAGGCAAGGAGATGATGTCTAGCTTTTGCTCATGCCATACTTTCCCCTGCCATTATAAATATTCCCCTTGAGAATTTAAGTATAAATTCCTTCCATCAGGTACTTTTGGTTGGGAGTTTTATCATAGCAATGCAACAACGTTTTTACAGTGCAAGTGATACTCCAATGTATATGTCATGTTTAGAATATAGGCAATATCATATTGTATTGACCATATCTTTTGAGGGCATGTGATAGCCCTATACATGTAGAATGTCTTTCAAATGCAGGCAATTCTGTACTGCATGTGGCATTTTTTCAGAATATATATGACAATGCAATGCCTTTGTAATGTTTGGAGTATAGGCAATACAGTAGTGTGTTCAGCATATGTTATAAATATGATGCTGTAATAAATATAGCATGCACTTAGGGTGCATGTGATATTGCAGTGCATACACCATGCATTTAGGGTTCAGGCAATAATACACATTGAGGGTAACTATTTGGCATATGCTTAGAGTATAGGAACTACTACAGTGCAATTCATATGTGTTTAGAATCCCTATTGCACATTGCACTTCTTTATATTGTGAAGGGGGGGTCAAAAAGAATGTTAGAACCATAGGGTGCATAGGCATGCTTTGGGTGTTGTCCTTGTGACTGACATGACTGATGCCTTCATGATACCTCCAGAAGAGCAGCATGGATCTGAGTCTATCCACATTTTAACAGGGAGAAGGGAGAAGGACCAAAAGTAGAAAACAAAAAATAAAATAGAGGAAAGACACCACCTTGATATGGGTTCCTCACAGGATGGGGCCAGGTAAGAGGGAACAAAAAGTATAAAAGAATGAGAACACTGGCAAATACATGTTTGTTCATGTATTAAAGTTCTTAAAAATAAAGTTATAATAATATCACTCATAATGTTTTCTCTCCCCCCTTCCATTTATAACTCTCTCTTTCATACAGATGAATATCTGAATAAATGTTCATCATCTACTTTATTTTTAAACAAAGCAATAACCCTAAAACATGATTATCAAGCCTTCATTAAGAAGAAAAGAGCCATGGGGGGATACATTACCAAGAGACATTATCCCCCTTAGCTACAATTCATAAAGGGGGGGCAACCTTGTTGCCTCCTGTGCTATCCATAACCTATTGCCACATGGATTGATCCAGTATGCCCACCGAGGAGGACACCCAGAGGAATGGGGATTTGGGGGAGGGAAATGGGAATATAAGCATAATATTTACTCAATCAGTTTATCTAATTTTGGGCAATAAAGATAAACAAAAAAGAAGAAAATGTCAAAATGGCAGGTCACTGTTCAAATAAAGCAGATGGTTTTTATTAAGAAAATTCATACATATTCATATTGGAAAAGTTATCTAAATTATTTTGATATCTGCAAAACCACACTTCATGTGTTTTCCTTGAGTTGGAAAAAGATTGCCTGCATGGTAACTGCCACTGGATATTTTGCTTTTGGCATTTATTGGAAGAATATCATGAACAAGCTTCACAATTGAAATGAATGAACTCAAGATCCTTTAGCTCCAGTCATCCATATGATCAACACAACATGTAAGTTGAGGATATGCTTTACATGCTCAAAATTGACAGGCATGAATGAGTTCCAGGTAGATAGTGGAACTATTTATAATGAGCAATTTAAAAAAATATTTTATTTATTCATTTTAAGCAGAGATACAGAGAGAGAGAGAGAGAGAGAGAGAGAGAGAGAGAGAGAGAGAGAGAGAGAGAGAGAGAGAGAGAGCGCACCAGGGCCATCACCTTAACGGCTGAGACATCTCTCCAGAACTATAATGAGCAATTTTTGCTTTGTGTCAATTAAAAAAGTGTGAATCAGAGTAAATGGGTAATTTTAGTTGGTTCTTTTTAAGTTTTTGTTGTGTCTTCTTTGAAATAATATTAAGGCATTAACAGACATTTCAAAAAATGTCTCTCCAACCCTCAGCATAGGAGATTGTCCCTAAAAGCCTTTATTTTTGTTTGATTTTTCTCTTTGGTCTCCAAGAATGTCCTGACTATCTCCAATAATGTCCTTTGACTATCAGCTATGCCTTATTGTTTGATTTACCTACTCACCAACACCCTACAACATGGGCTTGATCTTTTACTTGGAGCTTCCCTCTCCTTTGACACCACTTATCCACTCACATCTTAAGTGCCTGCCAGACTTTTGATCTTGATGTTTCAACTCCTTGATTCATATGCACTTTTGGGACACAGTTTTTCGTTACTAACTGACCCATACCAAGTCACATCTTGATTTCTAAACTCAAGCCAGTCCTAGTTGGGCTAATGGAAATATCAACTATATTGATATGCTTGTTTTCCTTAATTTTTTCCTCCTGTATTCTATACTGGTCTGCCAAATTGCCAGCCACATATTTTTAACATTTTTAAATAAATCAAGTCACAGAATAAAGGCATGTATCCATGGAATAAAATTATGGTGATGGATAATTTTATGTGTTCAATTGACTTTGTTACAATGTTCCCAGAGAACTCTAAGAACATTTCTGCAGTGGCGTAGCTGTGGGTGAAGTGACATATGCTCTAGCAAATAATCCCCTAGCCATGATCATGCAAGCAACCCTAATTAAACTCAGTGGGACACAGAGAGAGAGAGAGAGAGAGAGAGAGAGAGAGAGAGAGAGAGAGAGAGAGAGAGAGAGAGAGAGAGAGAGAGAGAGAGAGAGAGAGAGAGAGAGAGAGAGAGAGAGAGAGTTATCAAAGTTTAAGAGGGACTAGTTGGAAAGAAGAGGAGGTTCAGTAGAAGGAGGAAGGAGAGGGACATCCAGGGAAAGTAATGAGAGCAGATCAAAATGCATTATGTACATGAATGAAAACTGTCAAAAATAATGAAATAAAATAAAATAAAAACAATTTTTGGAATGCCTTTTTGAGTGATTCTGAAAGTGACTACTCACTTGAGTGGGTGAACTGAATATAGCAGATGGCCATCTCCATGTGGGTAGGTACCATCATATCCACTGAGGGCCTGAAAGGAACAAAGCAGCACAGAAAGTCTGGATTTGAGTACCAGATGACAGATGCTGAGCTGGGCCATTCCTATCCTCCTCCTCTTGCTGCACCTGATCTTTAGGCCATCAAAATTATCTGGAATATATGCCAGGGCATGTCTAATTCTTGTCTTTCAGACCACACCAATGCCTTTCCCGAATCTCTAACTTGAAGAGAGCAGATATCTAAATTGCCACAGTAATATAAGTCTATAGCTAACACATTATAATAAGCAATTCCCTCTCTGTCACCCAATGCACTCCATATTGTTTTTGTTTTTTGAGGCAATCTGGAGAATACAATCATGAATATTGATAGAGAGATAGAATGAAGCTTTCCTTACTTGAAGTTAGAGAGCTGAAAACTGAGACATAAGCTAATATTAAATTTATATACCTTAAAATTTACCAAATTTAGATAAATTGATGGAAAACTTCCATGTAATAAATCATGAAGCTTGTCATAATTTATTCATATACATATCTTTATAAAAATTATTTATGTGCATCATAGGTAATCCAAAAACTGACAAAAATTAATGAATTCTGTTTATGAGATACATGAGTAAAATATTATAGATACGTTACTAATTTTTCTATCAATATCTTTTCTATGGAGAATGTTGGTTTAAAGCCAAAAGTAAAGTATCTTGTCATCTAAAAATAAGAGCCATAGAGGAACATGCACATCTGCATATCCTGAAAAATTAAAGAAGGGGTTGGGTGTGCATGGGCTGAGAATATTTTGCAGAAAACGAGCAATATTCTGTTTCCTGGATTTGATAACTGTAGAAGGTAAATGATGACTTCTCAAATGGCTCTGAAGATAGATTTCTTGGAGCTGGGAACATGCTCAGTGTTTGAAGGCACTTGCAAAGTTTGCGGGCCTGGCGGGACTGGGTTTAGTTCCCCAATACCTAAGTAAAACCATACAGGCATTATTTTTGCAGCAACAAGAGACCCTGACACCCCATACACAAATGTGAAAATAAATAAATAAAAACCAAAAAAGCAAAACAAATGAAGAAAGGATATTTATCAAAATTGTAGACATGTACATGAATTCCTAATTTTAGATACTTTCTCTCAAAAGTTACACAGATGGAAGATATAAATATGTTCAAGCATGATTGAGATAAAATTTTAACCATAGGTTCTTAATGACATAAAATGTATATAATATCATATCACTTATTTGTGAGGATAGTACTATAGACATATAAACATATTGCTTTTTACAAAAAATACTAGATTTGGAGAAGTACTAGGAAAGTTTGAAATAGCATTTTAATGTTCATATTATTATTTGTTGCACAGAATACCACTCTATATTTTACTGGTATAAGAATAAATATTTCTTGTACGTTTGTGGGTTAACTTGGCTTAATTATTTTACAGTCTTCATTTGGAAACAGCCAACTTTTGTTTTATTGTCACACAGCAATTGGGAACATCTAAGTTGCTTCACTTCCATGCATGACTGCTTAGGAGCACCTGGAATGTTGGACTCAGCTGGTATACCATAGTAGAAAATTCTCTTCTCTTGCAATTCTGGAAACATAAAATTCATCACATTGACTCTATTTCCAAACAAAGTATGAATTGAGGAAATAGCTTCCTTCTTCAATTCTATTTGATTACTAAGTAACAGGTTTACCATGAGACTGAGCTTTTCTAACTTGCATTTTTAGTCTAAGATTTTTCTCTATCTTGCTGTCCTAAATAGCATTTTGTTTTTCAGGGGAAAGGGACTTTTTAATGTGTCTATTTCAGCTTTGAGTTAGTGTAGTGAATGTTAGACTTACTGTTTATGTATTATGTGTTTGTTTTTTTAAACAAAGGGTTGTTTTATCTATGCCTTTGGTTAGACAACATAAAACCTCCAATTCATGGTGTCATGTTATATTTATTTCCTAGGGGTTTTCACGCAAATTAAAATGAGGACATCAATCATAAAATGCTAGAAAACAATTTTCATGTGTCTCTCATATTGCTTTTTCCATCCTTTATATCTTTATTATGAATAAATATATACATTGTATGAGCAAATCTTGTGAAGGTGTCCTAGTTTCCCTCCTCTCCGTACCCTACACACTGGGTTACTTCCTCCATGTGCATACTGGATCTGTCCATAGGCTGGGAGTTATGAACTGCACTAGAGATAGCCATTTTTTCTTTATTTTGGGGTAGCAAAGGTGCAGCTCCCTCAACTGGCTTTGCCTACGGTCAGCGGTTCCAGCACACAAGGGTGAGTAAGAGGACAGGCACAGGTCCCCAATCTAGCCTCACCCAGGGTTAGGGGGTTAATGGGCATGTGCTTAGGATCATCAGGTGCAAAACAGCAGGCTTGCTTACCTGGCCTGGAGCCCCAGGGTGAGTTGGTGGTTTCATGAGATACATGGGTTGGTGGGGATCCAAGTTGTAGCTCCCTTACCTGGCCTTGCCTAGGGTCAGGGGGTCAGAGTCTGTCTCTCACGTTTCTATGTACCTCAGAAACAGAAATTTTACTTAACTTTGTTCTATATTATATCTTTAAGGATGTGCTTATCATAAATAGCCCTGGAATTTAAGAATATCGCTTTGTGTAACAAATGTCAGGTTTATTATTATACAATATCATAAATACAATATTTCATACTGTACCAAAAGACAGGAAAAATTCCTATGCTGTAGAAAATGATTGTGGTTCTAAAAGCTCAGTGTAGTTTTTTGGAACTTAAGTCCACTGTTTGGAAAAACAATCCTAGGCTCCTTGTTTTTAACCTATGTGAAACTTGAGGCAGCAAAAAATGATGCAAATATTTTAATGATAATGCTACCTATTGTGTTGAGTAATAATTTTTCTTACTTATGACTGGTTTTCTGACAGAATCTTTGAAAAAAATCAACCTATTAGTTTTGAATTATCAAAAATTCTAAATCCTTTACAAAAATAGACTAGAAATTGGATATCACCAAAGAATTGGAGACCATAAACAAAATTATAGCAGAAACCAAAAATGAAACGGAGTTGTTAAAAACCTCCCTTGAATCAATCAGTCCCAAATTTGACAATCTAGAGGACAGCCTCTCAGACGTTGAGGACAAGACAGTAGGAATTAATAAGGATGTCATAGGTTTCAATAAATTCAAGAAATCAAGTGAGCAAAATTTGAGGGATCTATGGGATAGCATAAAGAGGCCCAATATTAGAATCATGGGGATCCCAGAGGGAGAAGAAGCCAAGGCTAAGAGCATAGAGAATATTTTCCACAGAATTATTCAAGAAAACTTCCCAGATCTAACAAGAGAAATCCCACTCAACATTCAAGGGGCCCAGAGGACTCCAAACAGACAGGACATGAAAAGCAATTCCCCAAGACACATTTTAATTAAGATGCCTAACATAGAAAGCAAAGAGAAAATGCTCAAAGCTGCTAGAGAAAAGCAAACCGTAACTTACAGAGGAAAAGCCATCAGACTTACCTCAGACTTCTCATTAGAAACCATGAAAGCAAGAAGGGCTTGGAATAATGCTTTTCAGGGCCTAAAGATGTATGGCTTTCAACCAAGATTACTGTACCCAGCAAAGCTATCCCTCATAATAGATGGAGAACTGAAAGTGTTCCATGAAGTAAACCAGCTCTATGACTATTTGAACACAAAGCCAAAATTACAGAAGATTCTATAGGACATATCCCACAAAGAAGAAACAAGAAATCCACCTCAGAAGAGTACCAGAGATCCGGCACGAAAATCACAGTCAGGGTGCTAATAACGGCAGCACAGACACCAACTTCCATTAACCCTTCAACATAGCAGGACTTAGAGCAAACCTCACAGTTATATCTCTGAATATAAATGGACTTAACTCCCCTATAAAAAGACACTGACTTGCAGGGTAGATCAGAAAAATGGACCTCGAGCAGGGCGTGGTGGCGCATGCCTTTAATCCCAGCACTTGGGAGGCAGAGATAGGAGGATTGCCGTGAGTTCAAGGCAACCCTGAGACTACAAAGTGAATTCCAGGTCAGCCTGGACTAGAGTGAGACCCTACCTTGAAAAGCCAAAAAAAAAAAAAAAAAAAAAAAAAAAAAAAAAAAAAAAAAAGAAAAAAAAAGAAAAATGGACCTTCTATCTGCTGCCTTCAGGAAATGCACCTTACATCTAAAGACAGCAATCTTCTTAGAGTAAAAGGATGGAAAACAGTTTATCAGGCATGCAGAAGTCAAAAGCAATCAGGTGTGGCTACATTAATCCCTGACAAAATAGACTTTACAACAAAATCAATTAAAAAGGATAATGAAGGTCACTACTTACTCATCAAAGGAATGATCCAACAGGAAGATATCCCCATCATTAACATATACACACCAAATTTGGGTGCAACATATTTCATAAAGGAAACCCAACTCAAAAATAAAGCAGAAATAGACTCTAAACCCATCATAATAGGAGACTTTAATACACCTCTATCATCTCTAGACAGATCAAGCAAATAGAAGATCAGCTGGGACATAACAGAGCTCAATAACAGATATTTACAGAACATTCTACCCCAAAGACACAGAATATGCATTCTTCTCTGCAGAGCATGGGATTTTTTCTAAAATTGATCATATCCTATGTCATAAATCATGTCTAAACAAATTGAAGAAGATTCATGTAGTTCCTTGCATCATATCAGACCATAATGCATTAAAGGTAAAAATTTACAATGGAAAAGGATCCAGAAAATACACAAAGTACTGGCTCCTGAAAAATTCGCTCCTAAAACATGATTGGGTCATCCAAGAAATAAAACAGGAAATTCAAAATTTGCTAGTAGTAAATGATGAGGATAACACATCATATCAGAACTTGTGGGAAACAATGAAGGCAGTCCTAAGGGGGAAGTTCATTGTGCTAAATGCCTTCATATCAAAGACAGAGAGGGCTCAAATCAATCATCTAAACACCCACCTAAGATCATTGGAACACATGGAAAAAGCTAACCTGAGGAGCTCAAGACAAAAGGAAATAATTAAAATCAGAGCTGAAATTAATGAATTAGAAATAAAGAAAATGATTAAAAATAGATAAATCAAAGAGTTGGTCCTTTGAAAAAGTTAATAAGATTGACAAACTCTAGGCAAATCTAAGAAAACAAAGAAATGAGAAAGCCCAAATCAACAAAATCAGTTGGGAGATGACAACAGATCCAGAAGACATTGGAATTATCATCAGGTCATACTTCCAAAACCTCTACTCCACAAAATTAGAGAACCTGGAAGAAATGTTTAAGTTTTTGGACACCTACCAAATATCAAAGCTTAACTCAGAGCAGATAAATTCACTAAATAAACCTATCACATCCACAAAGATTAAAGATATAATCAAAAACCTTCCCAAAAGGAAAAGCCTAGGACCAGATGGTTTCTCAGCTGAATTCTACCAAGCCTTCATCATAGAGCTGAAACTACTCTTTCTGAAGCATATTAGAAGCATAGAAAAAGAGGGAAGGCTTCCAAACAGCTTCTATGAAGTTATCATTGCCCTAATCCCCAAACTAGGCAAGGATGCAACAAAAAAGGAGAATTACAGACCCATATAACTGATGAATTAGATTAAAAAATCCTCAACAAAGTCCTAGAAAACCGGACACAATGCTACATCAAAAATATTATCCACCCTGACCAAGTTGGCTTCATCCCAGAGATGCAGGGATGGTTCAACATACGCAAGTCGATAAATGTAATCCAGCACACTAATCAGCTCAACCACAAAAACCACATGGTTATTTCAGTAGATGTGAGAAGGCCTTTGACAAAATTCAATACCACTTCATGTTCAAAGTACTGGAAAGAATAGGCATAGACAGCCTATACCTCAACTTAATGAAGACAATTTACAAATCTCCTAAAGCACAAATTGTTCTCAATCGGGAATGACTCAAGGAGTTCCCACTCAATTCAGGATCAAGACAGGGGTGTCCACTCTCACCACTGCTCTTTAACATAGTGCTTGAAGTTCTAGCCCAAGTGATAAGATAGGAGAAGCCATAAAAGGGATACAAATTGGAAAGGAAGAAACTAAACTATCCCTCTTTGCAGATGACATGATCCTTTATATATCAGACCCAAAGAATAGTATCAGTAACCTCTTGAAGGTGATTAATGCCTTTAGCAATGTGGCCGGATACAAAATTAACACAAAAATCAGTAGTCTTTCTATATGCGGAGGACAAGCCGACAGAAAAAGACATCAGAGAGATTATCCTAGTTTCTGTAGCCTCAAAGAAAATCAAGTACCTTGGAATATCACTAACTAAGCATGTAAAGGACTTATATAAGGAAAATATTGAAACACTCAAGAAGGAAATACAGGAGCATGTGAGAAGATGGAAAGATATTGCATGATCATTGTTACAGAGAATCAATATAGTAAAAATGGCAATCCTGCCAAAAGTGATTTACAGATTCAATGCCATGCCGATAAAAATCCCTACCTCGTTCTTCACAGACATAGAAGAAATAACCTCTAAATTTATTTGGAAATGCAAAATACCTTGGATAGCCAAAACTATTCTAAGTAAAAAATCCTACTCAGGAGGTATCACCATGCCTGACTTCAAAACATACTACAAAGCAATAGTAACTAAAACAGCATGGTACTGGCATAAAAATAGAAAGACAGATCAATGAAACAGAATTGAAGGCCCAGCTTTAAATGGAAGTAACTTCAGTTATTTGGTCTTTGACAAGGGGGCCAACAATATATGATGGTCCAAAGATAGCATCTTCAACAAATGGTGCTGGACGAATTGGATAAACATGTGTAAAAAAAAGAAAATAGACCCACTCCTTTCACCGTGAACAAAATCAACTCCAAATTGATCAGAGACCTCATTATAAATCCTGTAACCCTGAACACCCTGTAAGGTAAAATAGGAGTAACTCTACATGAAATAGGAGTAGGGAAAAATTTCCTGAGCAAATCTCCAGCAGCCCAGCAAATGCAAGAATCACTTAACCAAAGGGACCTGATCAGGATTAAAAGCTTCGTTGCAGACAAAAACCATACCCAGAGCCAATAGAACCCATCAATCTAGGAGACGATATTTACCAGCTTTAACTCAGACAAAGGCCTAATCTCCAGATCTTACAGAGAACTCAAAAAAGTACATAATAAAATCTCAAACAGCCCCCTCACAAAATGGGGCACTCATCTCAACAGAGAATTCACAGAGGAGGAAACACAAATGGCCTTGTCTCATCTAAGAAAGTGCTCAGCATCCTCAAGCATCAGGGAAATGCAAATCAAAACCACAATTAGGTACCACTCTACCCCAGTCAGAATGTCAATCATAAAGAAAAGCAACAACAATCGTTGCTGGCGAGGATGCGGAGAAAAAGGAACCCTCATTCACTGCTCGTGGAATTGCAAACTTGTTCAACCGCTGTAGAAAGCAGTGTGGAGACTCCTAGACAGAATGGACATAGAACTACCAATGGACCCAGCTGTACCTCTACTAGGCATCTACCTGCAAGGTGTCACATCTCGATGCAGAAACTTTTTTTTACAACTATATTTATAGCAGCTCAATTCACAATAAACAAGAATTGGAATCAATTGAAATGCCCATCCATGGAGGAATGGACAGAGAAACTGTTGCAAATTTACATGATGGAATTCTACACAGCTGAAAGGAAAAATGTCATATCAAATTTAGCAAAAAATGGTCTGACTTCCAGCAGATCTTACTAAGTTATCACTCAAAAGAACAGAGAATCGAAAGCCACATATTCTCCCTCATATTTTTGTCCTTAACCAGGATAATCGTAAACTCTTTGCAGACTAGTAGAAAGAAGTGAGAGGTTATGAATGAGAGGTAAGGGATGTGGGGAGGGGAATGGCTTGAGCATGAGGCTAAACCAAATTAGGTTCAAAACCATAAAATCCTCACAAGCATACTGTAACCTGTTGAGCAACTAGTGGGCGTCGACTGGCAAGAGGGGCCATGAGTAGTAGGGGAAAGAGTCTAAGCCTGTGAATAATTGATCAGTCTGACAACCTCTGGTCCCAGTCACCAGTTCCTTCCCTCACTGAGCTGTTGACCAAAGTCTCCCATGAGGTTCCAAAAACAAGACAGAATTCTCTTAAAGCCCTTGAATGCCACCCCCCCCCCAGGCCTGAGACAAAAATCTGTTGCTTAAGAAACCACAGAATGCCATTGATAAACATCGAGAGACCCTTCAACATCTGGAATGGTAACCAGCCCCCAGGTGATAATTAGTGTAGGTGTTAATTAGTGAAGGCACTGCACAAGGTGCCAGGGGAAGCTGATCAACAAAAAATGGAGTAAACAGAGACCACTGGCATGAAACAAAGTCTGTGGCAATGAATAGGCTGACCATACCTTCTACTGGGAAAGAACAGCGAACCAAGAAAGGAGCACTTGTGCAATGGAGGAGCCTGGGCCTGAGGGAGACAATCAACAGCTTTTTAATTCGGCCAAATAATCCACTTAGGGAGGGGGATCCCTTGACTGGAACTGGGGATTCAGGGTGATAGGCACCAGATCCCGTGCTCTTAGGCTCACAAGACAAGATGCAGTATGGGAGCGATTGACGGGAGGCTACTAAAAATAGAATCTTGGTAATCCAGAATTGTGTATATTTTTTTAACCTAGACTGATCTCACTCTCTGATGAAGAATATGTTTGTATTTTTCAGGATGCAGTGAGAGAGCTGTGGCCCATCTAATCCTACCATCCGGCCGTAGGCAGATAGCTGAGATCCTGGCACGAGATGAGCCACCACAGCCATATTTTGCAGGATCCATATAGAATCCTGCAGAGTATGACAGGACGAACAAGGGACCCACAGTCACAGCCATTCAATCAACACAAGATAAACCAGGGTGACAGAAACCAACAATTTTTGACACAAAGACTCCTAAGCTCACAACATTAAAGCAGCCTTAATACTCACCCACCACAACTCAGGGAACTGAGGGGAAGAGGAGGTGGAAAGATTGTGAGAGCCGTGGTGGTGGAGACTATCCAGAGGCATGGTACTCCTCAGTAGCAACACACTTGGGCAGGAGAACCAGGCTGAGTACTATCCATGGTCCCCTGCCATAAGGACTGATCGGACGACCCACGGAGGAAGATATACAGCTGATTGGGGATGAGCAGGGGGGGCATTGAGGAATTGGGGATAACACCTCATTGTTTGCCCACTAAATAATGTAACTAATTATGGACAATAAATATATATTAAAAAAAGAAAAAAAAGATTCTAAGTCCTTCACAGTTCTTAATACAGTCTATTTTGTAACTTGAGTTGGAAGCTCAAGTATAAGTATATTTAACATATTACTAATAATTCTACTCTAGTGGTACATTGACCATTTTACAACTTCTGACTATTCTTGGCCTAGATACATGAACATTTCTGAGAAATTTAAAATAATTAAAAATATATGCAAACCTTGTAACATCACTGATATTATGAATGAATCCGAGATTGTATGTATAATAGGAACTGCAAGAATATTTGACAAATATAATGAATACTTCTTATTTTCTTTATTGCTATTCTGAAAAAGTTTAGTCTTCTCATTAAATTCATGAGAAGAGGGACTGGTAATGAAGGACATGTGAAATACATTCCTGCTTTTATGTTTGTATTCCATTCCTGTTTATAGTTCTTACAACAATGCACAGTTCGTGGCTTGAATATTAATTGAGAATACTGGACTAAAATTGCCCTTGGAGTCCTGTACCTGTTGATACTGTGATAAAAACCTGCATTGGCAGTGTAAACAGAAAAATATTTTAATATCAAAATCTAAGTGGCACTTAAATTAGGTATGAAATTACATTTCCTTATGGTTCTTTGGTAAATCAATAACCACAGATGAAGCCTTCTTTTCTCTGACTCAAGCTAGGAACTATGTCTATTTGATGAATGAAACAACTACACAACTCTTTAACTATGAATACAACTATCCTAAAAAGAAAATTGTCAAGCCAACAATGCACATCTGCAAACAACTAAAAAAATTACCTTTCCCTCCCCCCCAAAGCCAGATGTAGTGGCATATGCATTCAATTCTAGTACTTGGGAGGCAGAGGTAGGAGGCCAGCCTGAAACTACATAGTGGATTCCAGGTCAGCCTGGGCTACAGCAAACCCTACCTCCAAAAACATACAAAAATAAAACAAAAATATTAAGTAAAAATTATTACTAATCATGGAGACAGTAACACTTAGTAATGACATTTCAAACAACATCATTACTAAGAATGAAGTATGCCTAATAGTTAAAGAGGAAAACTAATATCCCTAAAGTAAAAAAGGAGCATTCACAAAGAGATATCTAATGTGGTCGTTTGGGTGTGGAGTGTCTCCCACAGACCCATGTGTTTGAATGCATGATTCCCTGTTGGTGGTGTTGTTTGGGAAGTTTGTAGAAGGTTAAGGAAGTAGAGCATTTCTGGGGGAAGTGTGTCACTAGGGGTGGAACTTTAGGTGATATAGTCCAACTCTTTGCTGATATCAAAATCTGATATCATCTCTCTGCTTTTGCAATGCCTTTCCCACCATGATAGAACCCTGTCTCAAATCTGTAAGTAGAAATGAATCCTTTGTTTCTACAAACTGCTTCTAGTTGTTCATTTTTTCCCAAGAATGAGAAAGTAACTGATACAGAAAATTCATGCCAGGAGTGGCTTGTTGGTACAATATATCTGACCATGTGGTTTTTAGTCTTTAGTAATTGGTTTGTAGGAGGAGTAATGAAGGTTTTGGAAAGCAATGCCTTTAGCTGCTGATACATCTTCCCAGTCCTGCCTTCCTCCAAGAAGAATTAGGAGCATTGGTGTAGAGAAACCTTACAATGCTGAAATTAGAGCATAATGGACTATTTATTCTGATGGGAGTTTGAAACATCAGAAACTGAAAGAAATTTGCATTATGGAGACATGGCTTATGATGTTTCAGAGGGGAAAATTCCATATAGAGAGCTAGGTTAGAGGAAATTCATATGATACTCTGACAACAAAACTGGGTGCATCCCCCTTCCTGTATTCTGAGAACTTGAGTAAAGTTGAATGTACAATAATGGATTTCTGTGTTTTGTAGAAGAAATTTAAAGACAGAAATGTATACAATGTGTGGTTTGGCTTCGTTTTGCTGTCTTATTGAGATCTCTAATGAAAGAGACCAAAATATAGAGCAGAAGGACATGAAAAATACAGTTTGGCACAAAAAGTAATGTAAATAAGGTTCAGGCTCTAGGCCCAGAAATTTGAGCCACTTCAGCTATAAGTATTAAGGTGATTATAAGTATTAGGGATGGGGCCGCTGATTTGTATTGGGATAATTGATGAGATTCACCCAGGGAAAGTCAACCCATTCAACACTCAAGCAAATGAAAGTGCTAATTCTCTTGAAATGAGGGGACCTGAAGGAAGAATGCTGAAGGTTGCCTATTACTCAAAGTTGCACTTTATCCACACCTGGCAGAAAAAATTATGGTAATATAACCCACATGAAATGGGTTTTGGAAGTATTAAAAAGTCAGGAAATATAGGGTCATAGATATCAATATGATACCAGAGAGCTGCTGAGGCTAAGGATTATTGGGGGGGGGGGATGTTTGAGTACCTTCAAGAAGCCCTGCAAAGCCATTACATGAAATTGTGGAGAACAGCCATGGGTTTCAATGTAGACTCTTAGATGTTAGAAATCCTAGAATTATGGGATGTTCACTAGGAAAAGTTGTGGGCTTGATGGGGATCCTGCCAAGAAGAATGGTTAGAGATAGCATAGCTGGAAGGACAGAGCTACCTAAACCTTCTGGAGCCTGGATGACTTGTGATTCCCAGATAGGGTATGTGGAACTGTGCAATTGGATGTTGCATCCCTGTTGACTTTCAATCTTTGTTGGTCCAATGTTTCCTTTGTATGCACACATATTTTCATTTTGTAATGGGGATGTTTCTTTTGTGCCATTGTATGTTTACAGTTTGTAACTTGTGTTTTGAATTTATAGGACTCACAGGTAAAAGATTGCCTTGCACCTCAAATGAGGCTTTAAATTTGGAATTTTGAATAGTGCAAGGAATAGTAAAGACAATCAGGATATTTTTGGTATCTTATTTTTATTAATAAGTAGAAACTCTGTAGGTATAAGCCTTATGTTGATACCATGATTTCCCTCCCCTGTTCCACTGAGGGCTTTCTTCAGTGGGATGGAAGAAGTCTTTTTTAAATTAACATATTTATTGTCAATAATTAGATACATTGTATGATATGAGCAAGTCTTGTGATGGTACCCCTATTTCTCTATGGGGGCCCTCCTCATTGGTCTTGATGGACAAAACCATGGGATAAGGGGTTATGGATTGCACAAGAAGTAGTTCATTTTTTCTTTGTGTGTTGTTGCTGAGGAGGGCAATGGGTCTTGATATTCTCCCCTACTATGGCTCTTACAAACTTTCTGCCCCCTCTTCCACTCAGATCCCTGATTCATAATTGGTGAACTTTAAGTCTGCTTCACTGTTGAGGTCTTAAGAGTCTCTGGATTTCTGCTTTTGATTATATTGGTTATCCTCAGTGTCTGTATCCATTATCCTTACACAGGTTGTCTGACTTGCTGTGGAGGTAGCTCACTTATTCAACTCACCACTTACTTAAAGGTTTCATCTAGGCTCTATATCATGAGTTAGGGATAGTTCATCTCATGCCTGGGTGTCAGGCATCATCTCATATCCTGTTGGTGGAATTGGGCTGTCCATAGTTCTCACTGCCTTCTGAAACACATAAATAGAATCTCCAACAGAGAGTGAGTTCAGTATAGCTTAAATGAGACAAACATTGTTAATTTGGTTAGATTCTAATGGAGTAGTCTCTCTATAGATCTCTGGTTAGTGGCGAATTCCCATTGGAGCCCATATTCTTGGTCCCCATAAGAATATACCATGGATCCCAGGTCCAGTTAATGGTTACCTGCCTCTGAGCTGATCTCTTAGCCAATTAGCAAACTGTTGATTTCCCACCTAGGCTTAGTGCCACTATTGCAAAGTGAGCACTTTTTGGCTTGCTAAATACTATGGGAAATTTTAAAGTTGGAAGAGATGCATTTTAGATCATAAGAAAGTCAGGAGTAAATGGGTCCTGGGGTGGAATATTGTGATGTTCATAGATTCACATGTTTGAATGCTTCATCCCCAGTTGGTTGCATTTGTTGGTAGCATTACTTTGGAAATTTGTAGGACCTGTAGGAGGTTGAACCTTGCTGAAGGAAGTGTATCACTGAGAGGGGTCACTGAAATGTTATATTACAGTTTTGCTTAGTGACTGTGCACTTTTCTAATTCTTCCCTGCTAATGTAACACCAGATGTTTGTTCACATCATAAATTTCTCACCATGATAAACTTACCCTCAAAACTGTAAGATAAACCCTTTCTTTTTATAAGCTATGTTGTAGTCAGCTTTCTCTGTTGCTGTGCATAAAGAACCCAAGCAAAAGTGGCTTGTGGAGGAACGGGTTTATTTGGTTTATGGACTTGAGGGGACACTCCATCATGGCAGGGACAGTGATGGCATGAGCAGAGAGGTGGGCATCACCTCTGCTACAGCACTGTAAACAGTGGCGGGAAGGTGTGCCAAATACTGGCTAGGGGAAGCTGATTTATAATCCCCATAAGCCCACACCCAACAGCACAGTTCCAGCAAGGTTGTAAAACCCAAACTGCCACCAGTTTAGGATTGATCATTCAGAACATATTTGTTTATGGGGAAACCTGGATCAAACCATTATAGTCCATCCCTGGCTCCCACAAACTAATAATTATACATGATGTAAATACAATGTGTTCAGCTCAATATCATAAGTCCCCATATTTTTCCTTTCAATTGAGCCATAATACCAAAAAACAAACCCATAATGACACAGAACATTCACACTGTAAAAGATAGCATGAGGCATTGCAAAAAGAGATTGAACCAATACAAGATTTAAAACAAGCAGGGCAACATCAGTCTCTTAATTCCAAGTTCAATAATTCTAACAAGTCTCTTGGAGATCCAATTCCACCCCTCCAGCTCAGCTACTCATTCTGGGAAAACTTTATCTGGTGCTGGCAGCTCATCTTGGCAGCCATCCATAGTCCTGGCATCTCACTGGGTCTCCAATGCAAACCACAGTTAATCTTCATGGTTCCATTGGCCTCCATGCAGTCAATCTATCACACCTGCTTCATACTGCCTATGGTCAGTTTTCAAAAACAAAACTATTGCAAATCCAATGACCATTTCTGCCTGAATTTGTCCACAGTAATGTGGTACTCTGCTAATGTGGCATGGAGGAAGTAGGGTTCTGCTGAGTATGGCAGGCTTCTGGGACTGTCTCCTTCTGATAAGGAAGTTGAGGCAAAGTCCAAGGGCCCTTGTATATCTTAGCATTCCTGAAAACTCCAGCGCCCAGGCAGGCCACAGCTGTCCACTGAGATAAGATAAGCAGTTCAAAGCCTAACTTA
>PVHP010022049.1:0-28792 GCA_004024765.1 Zapus hudsonius
ACTTAGCTGGCCTCTTTCGTGGGACTTTCAGGTCTGCATTCTTCTAGCTTTCAGTCAAAACTGTAAAACTTGTAACTGCCAGTGGCGTAGGTTGAAATTTTTGACACACATTTCACCAAATGTCTTCTCTCTCTGTTGTTAAAGACCAAATATAGATCTTCAGCTGGTCCAGGGGCTCCTTCCCAGGATGTGATTTTCACTCATTGCAGGTGTGTCCTGGTGAGGTTGAGTCACTCAGCTGAACATGAAAGCTTGAGGGATGGGACATCTGAGCTTCAACTCCTCCTCCGTCAATTTTCAGCAGCACGATTTCAGGCCAGTTCCTTTCTTTCCTTTGCTTTAGGTTTCTCAACTCTAAAATGGGGATTATGAAAACATCTGCAGGACAGATGTTTGGGATTAAAACAGGCAGCAAATTTATAACAACTGGGCAGGTTGTTATCACCCAGAAATTGGTGTGATTATCACTGAAAGAAGAAATACTCAGCTTATTTTCAGGGATCTTGTTAATTCAAGGAAGACTCTTCCCCTTCTTCTGTAGCTGAGCCTGCGCAGGCCCTTGAGGGAAAACAATACCAACTTGTTTCCTCAAAGCTAAACTCAGTACAATGGCTGAAATCGCAGCAGATAATGTTACTTTGCACCTAGGTTCTTAACTATATCCTTTCGTTCTGGCTGATTATGGTTTAAGAACATGGGGAAGAGGAATACGAACCAGCATGCGGTTGATGGTTGAGTGACAACTATAATTTTCCATACAACAGAATCTTTGCTGCTAATAGAAAAGCTACCTTCTGGTTATGCGAAAGTTTAATGAAGCATAGGCACAAAGTAGTGTTTTCTCTCCAACAAAGAGTAAGTGTAGTCACAGAATTTAGCCTGTTGAGTTATTCTTTCCAAAATCAACCACCTAAGGGCCAAGGAATAAGGTCTTAAACGGAATTTCCATGCATTCTTTTCCCCCCCTTGAGTGAACAAAGCATTTGTACAGCTAAACTGGGTAGCCACAGCATAATTTTGGTAATGTTTTCTATTTGTTGCAGAAACGCTAAATATTTGAGGGAGTGGCAAAAAGCAAAACCTAGCTCTCATCTGCACGCAACATAGTCATAACATAAAATTGTAAACTCAGAGGTATGATTTCTGAAAAGATTGAAGTAACATTGTGGAAATTCGAGCCCCCTTATTTGCATTGGTCTGTCCCTGCATGACAAAGTGAGCGGTCTGTTTGGCAGTGGGAGGGAGTGAAGCTGTGGAGGGGTCCAGGGCTCTTGCTCAGCAGCGGAAGTCAGCCATGAGAGTTTACCCTTTGTAGAAAGACCTTGACATCAGTCTGGTGAAGACATCAACCCAACTCAGAGCTCACTGGGAATTAAAAGAAGCACCTAGGAAGAGCTCGGAGTGAACTCCTGAGTGACTTCTCACTTGTGGCTGTTTGTGGTAAGAGGATCTCTGGGAGAAGAGGATAATTATCCTTTCAGTAGGAACTTCAGAACCTTCTCAGTTTACTGTCCTTTCCTTTAGGTGACCTTTGACCTCTGGTTCTTTGAGCTCTTGAGAAGAATCTAACCTGGAAGGGATCAAAGGTTTTCCTTGCCCAGTGGGAACCTGGTGACACATACCAGTGATCATTTCATACCTAGGAAGTCTTAACTAGGAAAAAGAAAATCACAGAGATTCAAGAGCTAGGAGGCTGCCTGTGTTCTGAATTGGCCATATGTTATATTCAGGACTAAAACCTTTTAGAATGCAATAGTACGTTTGTTGCTTAACTAATGTGTGCTGACCGAAGGTGCAGGAGTAGAGAAGGAGATATGGGTGTGGGATAGAGGATAAAATTGCAGTCATTCTGCTACATCAGAAAGATGAGGGAAAAAGGAAGTGACAACATCATGAATAAAAGTACCCAGGAGTGTCCTCTTTTGCATGTGGGTGATGAGCTCTTTGGGGCTGAGATACATTGCATATCAGACTGGCACTGTATCTATGCATGGCATGTGGGATACAAGTTAGGTCTATTAATTAAGGGTTTTCAGAGAACCAAGA
The DNA here is from genome assembly GCA_004024765.1 of Zapus hudsonius. NCBI lineage: Eukaryota > Metazoa > Chordata > Mammalia > Rodentia > Dipodidae > Zapus > Zapus hudsonius. The sequence goes on from PVHP010022049.1 coordinate 2,047, forward strand.
CCAACCAGAATTATAGATAGATAGGGAGGAGGAAATTTACTGTGAAACTTGGCTTAATATTATTGAAGCCAAAGAGTCCCACGATGTGCCACCTGTAAACTGGAGAAGCAAAAAACCTTGTGGTGTTAATCCCAGTTCAAATTGGAAGACTTAAGGAGCAGACACTCCAGCGTCTAAGAGTAGAGGATGGATGTTTTAATTCAAGAAGAGAGAGCAAAGGTTACTTCCCTCTTTTTTGTTTTTTATGATAGGGACTTGGATGGATTGGTAGTGAGGGAGAACTCTTTTACGAAGTCTAATTATTCAAATGTTAGTCTTTTCTGGAAACGCCCTCATAGTCATATCCAGAAATAATATATTTTTAATCCACTCTCTGGATTTCATTCCTGAAACTACCCATCACTGATGATATCTGAGAAGCCCAAAGTGGGAAAGGGGCCTTAGGCCTGGGGCATGCTGAGCTGGAAAGTGACTCTGGTGCCCTCCTGCTGAGATAGTGGTTTCTGATTTCAGCTCAAGTGATTGACACTAGCCTGTCAGTCAGTCTACCTTGAACCCTCTCATCCTTGATTGAATTATATTTTCTCCAGGGATATATATGTATATATATATATATATATATATATATATATATATATATATTACTACACAGAGACCCAGGCCAGTATGTACAACATTCCCTGAAAGAAAAGTTAAAGCTGAAATTAATAATTAAAGGAAGTAGAAAGCTTTCTTTTTCCCACTGAAACAATTTTCCTTCTTTCACTTAACAGTCATTCAAAATGAATATTATAACAGCATAACATGAAACATATAAGCATTTTAAAACCAGAGAAGGGCTGATTTGTTAACAATGCAATGGGTAAAATGGCTTCTTGGGTTCTCAAGTCTTGCATGAAACATGACATTTGTAATAAAGATAATTTGCGTTGGGCTCTAGGAGGAAGGAGTTAATGTTTTTGATGGAGGAAGAGACAACTGGGTAAACTATTGAGAAGGGCCACTGGAAATGAAGAAGTGACCGGGCAGGATGATTCAGTCTGTCAGAGAGAAAAAGGAGTGAGAGACGGTTGAGGAGAAAGAGCAGAAAGAATTAAAGGCAACACATTGTGAATATCCTTGGTGTCTTGAGGACAAGATGAGTAAGTGTGGTAGAACAGAGTACATGAATAGGAAAAGGGGCAGTGACATAGCAAAAGCACATTTCGAGCTCTACTATAAAAAGTTCTTGCAAAAAAAAATTATCCTGCTGGAGCTGGACACGGTGGTAGTATTTGAGAGGCAGACAGATGAGGGTCACTATGAGTTGAGACCAGCCTGGGACTACAAAGTGAGTGTCCAGTCAGCCTGGGCGATAGTGATACCCTACCTCAAAAAAGAAATACCAAAAACATTGTTCTGTTGGTTTTGAATTTCATAAGGATACTTGAAGGAATTTCATTCGGCAGGGTGTGATCTGTCTTTGTGGAGGAGAGATGATATTTGAGGACGTTCGATCTGGAGAGACAGGGGTTTAAGACACCATGGCTCTAGCTTAGAGAAGAGGAGGAGGAAGCGGGAGGAGGGGATGGACTGGAAGAATACTGGAATGATGTAATTAGTCCAACTGGGTGATTGAGAAGATATCTTCAAAAAACAAACAAACAGCAAAACTAACCCAACTTTGAAGGGCTGGGGTTAGGGTTAGTATGTACAAAACCCTTGGTTCAATTCCGAGCATAAAAATCATCAACAGTAATAAAAAAAATTTGATATTTCTCTTTTGAAGGATTGAGTGGGTGTGCATACTATTAATAAAGACAGGGAACACGGGTAGAAGGAGACAGATTTTAGGAAAGGCTGAGATATGGACAAATTTTTGATGCTTATGATGGTATGTTAAAAATGTCCACTAGGAAATGGGAAGGCAGAACCCAGGAGAGAGCAGAGGAAAGGAAATGGATAGGAGATTCGTTGATGCAATGGGCAGATGACACAGAGAGGCAATGGACCTGTCGGAGAGATGCTGTGGGGAGGAGCAGAAGTGCCCCTGGGAGGCACTCTGAGGAGGAGGATTCAAAAGGGCCTGGAGAGTTCCACGTGGTCATGTAAACTTGTCATCCCAGCACACGGGAGGTGAAAACAGGGGGATCAGGGGTTCAATGTCATCCTTTGCCTACAGAGTGAGTTTTGGGCCAGCTTGGGTTACAAAAGACCCTGACTCTAAAAGAAAAGCAAAAGAACATCAAACAAACAAAAATCACATATGGAGGGCTGGAGAGATGGCTCAGTGGTTAAAGCGCTTGCTTGCAAAATCTAACTCCCTGGGTTCGATTCCCCAGCACCCACAGGAAGCCGGATGCATAAAGTGGCACATGCATATGGAGTTCATTTGCAGCAGCTAATGAAACCCTGATGGTCTCTCCCTCTTTCTCCTTCTCTCCTAGGAAATAAATAAAAAATACAACTGATCAGGGATGGGGAGGGGGGGAATTGGGGAATTCGGGATAACAACGCATGGTTTGCCCACTAAATAATGTAACTCATTATGGACAATAAATATATATTTAAAAAAATATGTATAGAAAAGCACAAATCAAAAGAGATCAGAAAGACAATGTGGGTGGAAGGCATGCTTTGGAGGGGACAGGAATTTGAAGACGTGAAAGATTACAAAGAAATTTTATGGATAAAACCCCCCTTTTTTTGTCCACTTGCACTTAGCTACAGGCCTGGCTAGCTTGTACTGCTTTTGCCTGGGAACAGAGAAGGCACTTGGGGAGCTAGTGAGCCCCTCCATCCAGGTGAAGGCAGGGCTCAGAGTACCTCAAGCAGTGCTTTCTTCACTTGTCTGAGCAATTTGCATGGCCATATGCAGCAAAATAGTAGGTGGTTTTACCATACCTTGGCATGGGGACATGAGCCAATGGTTGCAGGGAGGCTCAAGGGTTCCTGGAGAAGGAGATGGAGGGACTGAATTGATGGTGAACTTTTTTTTTCTGCACAAATAGATTTAATTTAGAATTGAGCATAATTTCAGCAACTAAAAGCTCTTTGTCTGTTTTGTTTGGCTATTATGAGTAAATTTACTAGCTCAAAGAAAAGAAGTTATGAAGAAAATCATTGATTTAAAAATGATGGCTGGTAATGTGGTGGCTGAAGTAGAAATGAGGTATTTTGATATTATAATGGAAGAATGATCTGTCCTAAAGTGAATAGTTTTGATAGATTTGTTCTTGGCAGAACTGTGGATAGAGACACTGGAAGAAATATTTATAGCATCCTCTAACACATTGACTCGATGCCTGAGAATGTCAAAGAGCAGCATACAATTTCTCCATGGCCAGAGGCTTTAATCTGGATTTTTTTGCTTGGGAGAGCTTTTTTTTTTTTTAAGGTAATCTTATCTTCCAAGAAATTATACACCCAAACTGTGTATTGCTACTATAGTAGAAGGAATACAAGCATATTTTTATAATCAAATGAAATATTATTTGAAATTCTCTGTCCTCTGTTGGTTAAGCATAAGTCAGTGAAAAACAACAACAAACAAGTGTCAATGACCTTAATTATTCCATTATTTATCATTTCTAATACTTAATGCCACAACTAGTAAAAATTGCTCTGATGTTAAATTTATGTAGTTAGTACTGTTTTATATCTCAACACACGATATATAATAAAAGAGCTTCTTTGTCTTTCAGGTGGAGGGAATGGGTAGACTGAGGACACACAATGAAAAAAAATGATCTCCTTTGTCTTTTGGGTGGAGGGAATGGGTAGACTTAGCTACGTGAGCAAGGGACCTTGGATGAGGGATGGAAAGCCAGAACCCTGGAGTGACCAGAGGCTAAGTAGGATTGGGAAAAGAGTTAGAGGAAACTATTTCAAGGAACACTGCATCTTTAAAATTTAGGTTGATGGAGGGTCCCAAGACCTACTACTGTGAATTTCGTGTCTTCATTCCATTGGCTTTGACTTCTTGAGTGAAAACTCCAAATTTCAAGGTCTACATCACATCTTACATTGATTCTCTAAGGTGGGAAGGGTGCCTGAGACAGTAGGGGATCAACTCCTGTGTTGATCTTTCCATCTTGTATAGATTATTTATGTCCCACGTCTTGGTGCTTCTGTCATGTAAGCTTCTCTTGCTTTTAGCACATGACCTTGAGGAAGTTCATCCCACCTTAAAGAAGTGAACAGACTTAAGCATATAGTTAAACTGTGTAACCACACAGAAGCTTCTATAGTTCAAGCAAAGAGCAAAACAAACCATGAACATCCCTCCCCACCAAAATTCCTGAACTGAGACCTAGATCTATGTCTCTGACCGTCTTCATGAAGGGATGCTGTGTGAGGTAGCAGACAGTTGCTTGGAGGACCTGGTCACAGTGGTGATACTGTGGTACTGTTGCTATATGGTTCCTAAATGTGCTCTAAATTATCCAGATGAAGAGCAAGCTATTCATTAAAAGCACTTTTAAAGTATGATAAAAACAATGTGTTCTGAATTGCTAAGTCCCTGTTGGTCAGCTGGACTGAATGGTGGGGTCTTTTGTTGCCAGTCTGGGTTTGCAGCATTCCTCTGAATGCTTCCAGCATTTAGTATTTCACCCCGTATTTGGCCTGCAATGGGACCCTGGCTTCAGTAAAGATCGAGATCTCTTTGGGAGATTCTATGGGTGGTGTCTCCTCCTGTGTGCAATGGGACTCTAAAAGTATAGTAGGCAAACCCGACTCTGAAATTGAACTTGGCTTTTTGCAAGCTTCAAAATTAAAATACTTGAACTTTCCTCCATCATCTTCTGTGCATTTCAACACAATGCCAAACCTGTTTGTCTGTTTTCTAATGGTAAAGAGGATAAAGGGTGATGAGAAGATATAACCTACTACACTGTCTTGAGGCCTAAACAAGTAAGTTTTATATTCATTATTAATAAGAAGGGTAGATATAATTAAGGGGGTGTCTAATGCAGCAATATTTGAAGGAAAAGAAAGAAGTGCCAAAAGGGTGGAAAAAAATCTCTGGTAATTTTAATTTTAACATTTATATATTTCTCTTTTGATAAAGTATGTAATGAGCTGGCATGATTTAGGCATCCTACTGGTTTCTTCTAGACTCTTGATTCTGGAAGTGTGGGTGTTTATGATTACATCTTTATTTTTTTTTTCAACAGAATAGATAAATGTCAGGGAGGAAACTTCCATGAACACTGACCAGAAAGGTTCACTAAATTCAATTTTGCTTGCTGATGTGATGAGAAGAAAAAAAATAAAGCTTTTCCCTGTAATGATTTACTCAACTGAAATGTGAATGAAACAAGACAAAAATCGTCATATCAAATGTGTCCAGCATGGAAGATTAAGTGAGTACTTATCTTAAGTGTTTGCTTTCCTTGAGCCTATGAGGGTGTGGCAGTTACCTTCTCATTGCTGGGAAAAAACAAAGGACCAGAAGCAGCTGATGTTAGGAAAGGGTATATTTCTCCTTGTGGTTTCAAGGGGAAGCTTCATCATAGCGTGGAAAGCAGAGCAGGCAGATAGGGCATCCAGCACATCTTGTCCCAGCAGCAGGAAGGTGGAACCCACAAGAACAAGCTAGCTCTGAACACCTAGTAGGCTGGATTCATAAACCTCAAGGTCCACTCTCAGTGACATACCTCCTCCAGCAAGGCTCCACCACTTGCCCAAATTGCCACCAGCTGGGATTCAAGTATTCAAACCACCACAGAGAGAATCTGTATTAATGACTTTTGTGGTAAAAGAACTTTTAAGAGAAATAGACAACTTTATGTAATTTAGAAGCAACTAAATGGTAACCAAAGCAGTCACATGTCAACTCAATGTCAACCCAGTGAAAACAATTGCACATTAAGATATAATATGGTCATGAGGAATAACCCTGTGTCCAGAACACCTACCTGGGTTTTAGACTGGGTTCTCCTACGGCTTTGTGAAATTGGGAAAGTCACTTAACTTTCCCCAGTCTGAGTTTCCTTACATGTAAAATAAAGGTTGTGAAGCTGATCGCTTCAAGACTAAAATCTCATGTTTTCCACAAAGGCAAAGACTATCATGACTTTTGCAAGTCAGCTTACAGCTCAGCATTTGATTTGAAAAGTTTAAATAAAACACATATAAGAAATCATGTTTAAAAGGCAAAATTAAGTAAATTATATGCAGTCTAAATAAGCTTTCCTAAGTTGGAAACAAATCTCGTATTAGCCAGCTAGTGACTCTACCACCCATATGTTCATAAAAACACTGGGGTTGTTTTATTGTTCTCTCTGGCAGTGCCAATCATAGTTAGCACTAATTAATGAAATTCCAGGGTGGTGTTTGCCAGGAGGTTCATGCAATGGGTGAAGCGAACCACGGTGGCAAAGATTCCATCATTTATATCATCGTGACAATATTGGCTCCAGTTTCAGAAACAGTCATTCCAGCTCCCATTCTTGTGAGAACAAATGTAGATTGATTTATGTCCCGAGTCTCTCTAGCATATTGTCAACACTGAGGCAGCTGCCAGGGCTCATCCAACAAAGTGCTGACATTTTCTGGGAATCTGCTTGCTTCATACATATTCTCTCCAGCACCTTACATTTGTACACATTGCTGACTTTTTTATTTTAAAAAATTTTAAGCCCTAAGGAATGGATTATTGATATTAAAATCAGTCTCACATTAGCCCAGTTGATGTCAATAAAAAAAATCATCTTAAGGATCAAGTCACACTCAGGAAGGAGAACAATCTTGCTATAATCTACATGGCAAGACCTTGAACATGGTTTAAATTTAGTGGGCTTGTTGTTGAATGACATTTCCATTTAATAATCTCCCTTCATCTTTGCTGGCATTATTATCCACTTGCTTTGATTAGTCAATAAACCTCTATATTTGGGTCCTTTTCTCCTTCCCTAACCTGTCTTCTGTGGTTGCTTCTGGTTTCAGTAATGGCCATAGGCACAGACTTTTATTATTATTTTTTGCTTGTGTGTGTGTGTGTGTGTGTGTGTGTGTGTGTGTGTGTGTGTGTGTGTGGTGTGGTGTGGTGTGGTGTATATGTCTCTGTGGAGCCCTGTACACTTGCTTGCAGTGGACAGACTGGAATGTCCAGTGTCCTGTTCTGTAGTTCTTCCTTCTGGTCTTGCTTTTGAGCTGGAGTCTCTTTTTACTGTGAAGAGCTTCATTGAGTCTCAAGACTCTTTTCCCCTGAAGGGCTGCAGTTACAGCTATGCGTGGCTGTATCCAGCTGCTTTATATGGAATCTGGAGATTTGAACTCGAGTGGCCTCAGGCCCCCTCAGACCCTCATCCTTGTGCAGAAATCACACTTCACCACTGAGGCACCTCTCTATCCCAGGCATAGATTTTCACAAAATATGTCTGAGATGTAAAAGAGCCAAGGTTTGCAACAGATTAGTATAATAAATGATAGATGTATCAACAAACAAATATGGGTTTGATGAAGTAAATGGAATTGTTCTTTCTCTCATGTGTGGGAAATTAAAAGATATTGTGTGCAGATTTCCAGCATATTTATTGTCTTGGGATACACAGTATTTCAGAGCTTCTTCAAATTAATCAATGACCCACACTTCTGAATGAGAAAACATTTTTGCGAAGTTGACATGAAATTTAGGTACAGATTGATGCAGCCTGGTAGCACAGACCTGTAATCACCAACTATTCAGAGTGCTGAGGCAGAAGGATGGCTGGTTCAAGGATAGCCTAGGCTACAGAGTGAGTTCAAGGCCAGCTTGGATAACTTAGAGGGTGGACCTTATATCAAAATAAAATAATAAAGGATTGAAGATATATCTTGATGGTAGAACATTGGTCTACCATGCATGAGACCCTAGGCGTCATCCCAGAGTACCATCAAAAACAAAGTAAAGCAAGAAAAAACAAACAAAATGGGCTGGAGAAATTGCTCAGTGGTTGGAGAGATTGCTTATCTGTCTGCAAAGCCTAACTACCTGGGTTTGATTCCCCAGTACCCATGAAAAGCCAGATGCACAAAGTGGCTCATGAGTCCTTTTCAGTGGCTGGAGGTCCTTGTGTACCCATTCTTTCTCTCTTCTCTCTCTCTCTCTCTCTCTCTCTCTCTCTCTGCTTGCAAATAAATATTAAAAAAGAAAACAAAACAAAACATCATCACCCTTCAATTAAAAATAAATAACATGAATAGTTTTTACAACTTCACCTTCATCCTGATGGAGATACAGACTATTTCTCAGTTTATGGAAAATTCCCTCATGTCCTCTGTAGTCCATCTCGTCTGAGTAGGGGAGCATTGAAAACTGTTTTCTAGTGAAAATGAGTGAATTTTTCGGTCAGTTTTCCCCATTGTTTTTGTCATTCCAGCATTGATTTCTGCTCTGGCTTTCTCATTCGTCTTTCTCTGCAGGAAATGGCCACTGAGTGCTGAGTTGGGTTTCCTCCTAGCTCCTGTTGGATGCATCTTGAGAGATAAACATTTGATTATTAACAGAAGTAAAAGATTGGTCTTTTATTCTTTTCTTGTCTTTTTTTTGATGATTCCTATAAGATTACTTATGTGTATGAAACAAATAGAACAATTGTGTGACTGCCACTGGAATTTGTTTTGTTTTGTTTTGTTTTGCACAAGTGATTTTTATTGCCTCTGGAGAGAGAGCAAGCTTGGCCAAAGTTTCCTCTGGGTCTTCCATTTTTTTCTCTGGCGTCAGCAACACTGAACTTTTAAGGTAAATGTAGGCACAGAAGGAGGAAGGGAAAGAACGGTATTGCACAAGTGGAGCTTTGCAGAGGTGACAACCATGTCCCTGGTGTTTGTCCAGAGAGTGAGTGTCCCTGATAGCATGTGCAGGGGGTTCACCGAGACCAGGACTGTGGCTTATGGACTGCTGAAGTCTGACTTCCCTTGGTGGCCAGTGCTGAGCGCCTGGCTCTCCACAGTAATCTCAGGGAGACTCAAACCCTCCTGTCTCCTACACGTCACCAATAACATCAACAGCATTAGTATGGAACATTTAGATCATACTTTTGTAGTTTCTAAAATCCATCTGGGTATTTTAGCTTATTATTTGTTTTGACATCTTATAAATGTAAGCACTGCAAGCCTGTTTTCCCTTCTTCATTGGTATGAAATTTAGATTTAAAGAGACAAAGGATCTTCCCCAAAGACTCTGTCTTCCTTATGTAGTTTGGTTCACCACAGTCAGACTCTGAAGTGTATATGAGTTATACCCATATTCTCAGAGAATAAGGGAAGACCTGAGAGATAGACACACTATTCATCTTTGGCTTGAAATACTCACAAACTCCTTATAAAATGGGATTTAGTAGGACGGTTGAATCCAAGACAGGTTTTTACTACCCGTTTGTCATATGATGAGTCTTGAATTACTTAACTCTCACAGTTTCCAGAAATAACTTTCCATGTAAATATTACTTTAGCTTTCTCTTATAGCTCTCTAGGCCAAGAGAATCTTTTAAACCATGAGCTTTTCAGGTTATATGCTATAAGGATTAATGACTGTTAGGAGACTTGGGGGTGAATGATAAATATTGAAGGAATGCTTTCAAGTATGATTGTGATTTCTTATCATTATGTAGTAAAAGCAAAACTTCATTAATCTTATCATATCATTCAGACAAAACTGGGACCTGTAGATTGACCATTTTATTCCAATATTATGGATATGATCAGTAAATGCAGCCCTTTTGTATTGCTCTGAAATCCTTAGGTGTCTAGACAAAAGCATAGGGTGACTATGAGTAACATCAGTGGATTATTTAGAATAGCCACAAAAAGGAATGAGAATTACTATGAAATCCTTTTTACTCCTCCATTGCACAGAAATGTCATAGCTGGTCTTCTTTTCTTACAGTCACTGGATCTTAAGAACTGTAGATGGCAATCCAGCCACAAAAATGATGGGTTTGTAGAAGGTAGTCGGTGACTTAGCTTTTCCTAGTGACACAAAATTACATTGCTTGAGGAGGGCGGCATATCGGGACAAAGAATCATAAACACAAAAGCAAATTTTAAAGCAATAGAAAACAAGAGAAATTTTTTTGCAGTCTTTTCTTTGTAAGTTTCACTAATTGCAAGTTTACAAAATGCAATTTGGGGCTCATGAGTTAATCAAGAAACACTGTGAAGGCATTTTCCAACTACGGATAGTAGAAAAATCTTTGTTACCATGGAAACAAGATACCATACAGGGGAGCAGGCCACATCATATAGAAGATTTAATTACACTGAAATGATAAATGAATAAAGGCAATTTTTAGCCTATTTGTAGCTCAAGTCCATTAGAAGTCCGGTTTCCAAGGAAACTCATGTCTAAAAACAGTAATAAGAAAAAAATTATGAAATAAGATGAACTGCATTTCAAAAGGACTTTGAAGAAAATAAGGGCAGCTTCATCAGTTAAGAAGAATATATCTAATTTAAAAAAAAATCACGTTGGAAGGAACTTAGGTTTCTTGTGAAAATCTATCTACCAATAATAGTAAAATAATAAAATAATAACAATGCAGTCTTTTACACAGAATAATAAAACACTTGTTTGATTGAAAAGCGTTGAAAAATCTAAATTTTAGAATGACATATTTAGATATGTCTTTATTTTGAAGTGAGTTTCATTATGATTTAAGAGATCAAAGCATGGCTTGGAACTATAGAGAGATGGTATTAGCAGATCATTCTGACTTCAAATGTTCTGTCCTGTTTCCTAATTCTGCCTGCGATTTCTGCGTATGTGTTTGGGCTGAGCTGAGGAGACACAGACCATCTGGAGGAACCATGTAAGCATGTGAGCACAAAACCATTCACTATCCTTTGTTGTCTCACTGAAGAACAGATGTAAATCTAGGGGACTCAGAGGGTCCTTGAAACAAAATATATCCCAAAATTTTGGAAACCATCGGCAAACTTATCAGCAGTGGACATTGCTGTGGTGGTGATGTGAGCATTTATTCTAGGCAGTGGCATTTTAACTGAGGAGAAAATCCACCTTGACTTTTTTTTTCCATCATGGGATAAGGGACACACAAAATGGGGATTGAAGGAGTAACAAGAGAAACAACGTAGTAACAACCTGAGCCACAGGGCAACCATTTCAGGAAGCAGTTTGTTGAGAGTTTTCAGTTTCTTTACACTCTATGTTGTTACACTTACTTTACATGTTCATGTACTGCCTGTTTAAAATTCTCATTGCTATGACCACGTACTTGAATAAAAGCAGAATAATGGAGGAAAGATTTCTTTTGACTCACAGTTAGAGTGGGTGCAGTCATGATGGCGGGGAAATCACGACTGCAGATAGCTCCATGGTGGCAGGGAGTCTGTGCCTGGGATTCCTCACTTCATCTTGATCTTCATCTTCAAGGTCCGTTCCCCAGTCACCCTCTTTGACCGTAAGGTACTACCTTCTGAAGGTTTTGCAACCTCTTAAAACAGAACCGCCAGTTTGGGCTGAAGCATTCAAACACATGACCTTGAAGGAGACATTTTACATCCAACCTATAACATTTTATAATCATAGTATCTGTGGATTTGAACTTTCAAAAGCAGTAAGTTTTGAAGACCTTGGGCTTTCGAGTGGGACTAATGTGGATTTAAATCTCATATCTTTTATTTGCTGGCTGGATAGCCATGACCACATTACTACAGTCTTTGACCCCAGTGTCTCCATCAGACAGACATAAGGCCTACTTCGAGGTGTGGGTAGCAATGCCTGTGTTTGTTCCTCAACCTTGTAATATTGATATTTGGGCCAGTTGACTCTTCATTGTTTGGTGGTTTGAATGTACGATGTCCTCCTTCATGTTTGTAATTAAACCTCACACTTGATTCCCAGCTGGTGTGTCACGGGGTCTGGATTTGGATTTTAAAATCCAGCCCCCTAGCTAGTGCTAGAGCTCCCTCAGACTTCTTCCTTTCTGCTGTTGTAGAGATGTGAGCCAGGCTTCCTGCTAGTCCTGCCATCCTTTCCTCACCATGATGACACTGCTCCTGGAACCTGTAAGCAGAAATAAACCCTTTCCTCTCATGAGTTGCTTCTGGTTGGGTGTTTTGTCCCAGCAATGAGAAGGTAACTTTGAAAGACTGGTCTGTGTGTTATGGGGCTGTTATCACCTTCTCTAGTCTTTACCATTAGATGTCAAGTGTGGAACAACCTTGCTTTTCACCACCCCTGTGACAACAGAAAACAGTCTCCACTCCATGGCTAGGTGCCTTCTGGGGTTGAAGAGCACTGCTATGAAATGACGTGCTAAGTTGATATCAAACACGTGATAGTGGTCCAACAGAAATTTTCTAGTTTTTAGGATGATATGTAGCAGAGTGGTTAAAACTTAGTTTAGACACTTAGTTTCTCTGGTAACTCATGCCTTTCCATGCCCTTTTTCTCTGGTCTGAAAATTCCTTAGCTAAGAGATTTTCATACATTTAATGTTTTCTCTTCGATCAATTTAGTATGCCAATTAAACACATACTGGAACTTCTTTCTATCTTCCATGCCAGTTAACCTATCCTGTCTTTCTTTTTTTTTTTTATTGTCCATAATGAGTTACATTATTTAGTGCGCAAACCATGCGTTGTTATCCCGAATTCCCCGCTTCCCCCCCTCCCCCTCCCTGATCAGTTGTATATCCTCCTGACAAGAGAGGAGCCACCACAGTCATATCAGGGAGGATCCATAGGGAACTCAGCAGACAATGAATGATGAACAAGGGACCTATAACCTTAGTCATTCAATCAACACAGGATAGGCCATTGAGACAGGAACCAAGGATTTTCGACACAAGGACCTGTCTTTCTTTTTGTTTCCTCCTATACTTTGTTCTACATGACTCAATTTAGGGATTCTCTTTTCTTTTGTTTCTCTTTGCCACTGAGTTATTGTTTTTTAATTTCAATTTTTATTTAAAATTTTGTTCACGTCTGTTTTGCATTATACTTTCTTTTTATGTGTAATTTTCTTTTCCCCCATCTCACTGGCTGTTCTAAAATTATATTTTATTTATCAAACTTCATCTCTGTAATCACTTTATCATGAATAGTTCTTCAGTCTCTGCTACCAGAAGTGACGATGGATTTTCTTGTATGGCCTGTAATTTTTGCCAGCTAATTTTTGATGGAACTACTTGTGGTCGAGGTTTCATATTTTCACGGATTTATAGAGCTCTTCATATAGAAAATTCTATGGTTTCCTGTGGGGTAGACCAACATGTTCACTAATTCTTGCACGTTTGTATGCTTTAAAAATCCTTTTTAAAAATGCACACGTGTGCATGTATGTCCATGTTTGTATGTGTGGGTATTCACGGGTGTGTGTATGTTTGCCTGCCCTGGAGCTCTTCAATTAAGCAATTAGCCTGCAAAAGAGCACCGGGATCTGCCTTTCTCCACCTGCCCAGCACTGGGGTTACAGGCACACTCCACCAAGCTCAGCATTTCCCTGGGTACTGAGCATTTTCCTCAGGTTCTCATGCTTGTGGGACATGCATGCAACTGACTGAGCTATCACCCATCTCCTGGATGCTATCCTTCTAGCTCCCAGTTTCTAGCATGTCACAGAGAGTGGATCTACTGGATCTCATATACTTATGAAGCACAGGCTAGAAAATCTTAATTCCTAAGGAAAACTTGAATCCTTGAGGTCCAGAGTTGATGGCTTTTTTATTTTCATGGTCTCAGTAACTGAAACGTTGCCAGGGGAATTTCCCTATTTGAGTTCTGATTTCTGACTTATTCAGAGATGAGAAATTCAGTTTTATGTTGGAATATTAATGCCCTAGTTTCCAGCAGTTCCATTAGTTACATCTGATTTCCACTTCCAGTCACTACCATATATTCCTTTTATATTTTTGGTACATGTAGAATTCCTTTTCTCATTTTATTGAAATAAGAACTCATAGAACCCAGACTAGCCTCAAACTTGCTAAGTAGCTGAGGATAACGTTGAACTCCTGATCCTCCAGCCACTGCCTTCAAAGTGCTGGGATTACACGCATGTACCACCATGCTCACATGGTGCAATCGTACCCAGGACTTTGTGCATACCGGGCAAGCACTCTACCAACTGAGTGCTACAATCAGCTGCACAGTTACATTTCTTGCATTAAATATTTAGTTTTTGATCTTTGACCAAAGTACAGGAAATTTCAGTTAGACAGGAGGGATAAGTTTGAGAGCTCCTGTACATCATGGCAACTGTTGTTAACAGTATATGCTGTATTTTAACTGTCTAGAAGAGGTTTGAGACGTTCTTATCACATAAAGATGGCATGTGAGGTAATCCATAAGCTACTTAGCTAACTTTATCAGTAAACCCACTAGCTTCAATCAAAGATGCAATAAAGTTCAGTAAATTAAAAATATGAGAACACTATTTTCTCCCTCTCGCTTATCTATTCTGTTTCCATAGGAGAGATTTTCTATGTCAGTTCAGCTTATCATCCTGATTAGAAGTGCCCCTTTAATCTCTCTAGACCTCAGTTTCCCTCTGCACAGCAGTCAGATGAGGATGGCATTTCCCTTGTAGGGTTATTATGAGGATTAAATGAGATAATGAATGGAAAACACTTGTTTACTGGATATGTGGTAATTGCTCAGTGACTGATATCATCATGTGCACCAGCTGCTGTACTTCTTGCTAGATTTCTGATGTTCAATAATTGATCACTATAATTATGCGTACTAAAATGAATCCCCATCTCAGATCTATCCATGAATGGAAACCATATCAGGATTTGCAGCAAATATTGTCACACTATTGAAATATCACCCTAGTCTAAAGTCACGTGTTTTGAGAATCTTGACATAGTATGCTCGAAGTGGAACAGTGGTCCAAAATTGGGAGTCACTTTGCCTCTAAAGGACATTTTGCAATGTATGGAAACATTTTTGATGTCATCAGAAAGCTCCTGGTATCTAGTATTTCGAAGCGAAAACTTTTTCCAGGCATCCAAAAATGTATGTGATCCTTTCCCATGCAAAAAGTTACCTGCTCCAGATTTGAATGGTGTCAAAACTGTGAAATGAATTATGAGACCTCTTCATGCTTCAAATCTGAATTATTTCAAATCTCTGTATCTCAGAAGGGTGTGGTGAATAGGGCATTGCTTAGAACGAGTGATCAAGAATGTCCATGTGGTTTAGGGAGAACCTTGCACACCAGGTTAGCACTGCTTTAGGACCACTCACCAAATTCACATATCCATGTAGCAAAGAGCAAAAGCAGAAGTAGTAACAAAATATCACCTAATCATATCAGGAATATAAAAGCAGCTCACACATCTGCATAAATAATCAGCCACACACACAAAGGCCAATGGAGGGTGTTATGGTTAAATTTATTGTCAGCTTGACCTGTATAATAATCCACAGTAATCTTGGCTGGGTCTCTGATCTTGCCAGCAGAAAGGATTGACAAAATCCTTTTGGGATTTTGGAGAAGAGAGGAGGTCCCTTCTCCAGAGTGAGCCCTTCCCCCCAAGTGGATGGGCCTTTCAGAAGGGGACAAAATATAAGGAAGCTTGAGGAGAAGGGAATCTCTCTTTCTTCCTCTCCAGCTGTTGATGCTGACTCTGTCTCTCTGCTTGGATTTATGGAATGGGGCCAACCTTTTCCTTTTTTGGAACTCCCCCTGGATCTGTTATTTCAATAAATACTTTCATCCCCAAATTGTGGCTGGTTTGGAGATTGATCCTAGTGGCATGTGGCTGACTACAACAGAGGGGGATGGAGAGAGAGAGAGATGTAAAGAGTGTCTAAGGATATCCAGACAGTAGCTACAACACTGCCCACATTTCTGGATTCAATATGGGCACAACAATGATCTTCCATTTTCCTAACTTTTTGCAGCCTCTTTTTTGATTTATTTCTCACCTGCCCTCCCTCCTTCCCCCTCTCCATTCCTCCCTCCTCCTCTCCTCCTTCCCCCAGCCTTTCCCTCCCTCTCCTTTCCTTCCCTTCCCTTTCTCTTTCCCTCTCATCATTTCTTTCTTTCTTTCCTTCCTTCCTTTCTTACTCCCTCCCTCTCTCTTTCTCTATTTTTTCTTTCGCTGCTTTCTTTCTTTCTTTCTTTCTTTCTTTCTTTCTTTCTTTCTTTCTTTCTTTCTTTCTTTCTTTCTTTCTTTCTTTCTTTCTTTCTTTCTTTCTTTCTTTCTTTCTTTCTTTCTTTCTTCCTTCCTTCTTTCCTTCCTTCCTTTCTTCTTTCTTTCTTTCTTTCTTTCTTTCTTTCTTTCTTTCTTTCTTTCTTTCTTTCTTTCTTTCTTTCTTTCTTCCTTTCTTTCTCTCTTTCTCTCTCTCTCCCTCTCCATCTCTTTCTTTTTGTAATAGAGAACCCAGGGTCTTGTATTTACTAGGTAAGTTTTCAACTACTACAGTATACTCCTAGCCCTATATTTACTTTTTATTTTGAGACAGAATCTTACTAAGTTGCCTAAGATGGTTGGGAAGTGACTCTGTAGCCTGGGCAGGCCTTGAATTTATAATTCTTCTGCCTCAACTTCCCAAGTAGCTAGAATTACAGGCCTGTACCCTTTTAGGCCATATTCCAATTTTCTACTTATTTATCTATTTGCTGTTTTAGACATCTTTGAGGGAAAGTACCCTGCTTTACTTATTTTTGTATTCACACAATGATGCTTAGAAGACATTCAATAAATGTTTGACTAGAAGAATGAAAGGTGAGTGACTAGCATTTCTATCCAAATGCACCAATATTCCTGGTGCTGTTTCAGGCAATGCACTGTCAAAGGCACCAGCAAAGCTGGAGCACTGCAGAGTGGAAGAGGAAATATAAAGACAGATGAAGCATGGCCTGAAACCACAAGACAGAATTGTGCAGGGCTGGAAAACAGTGTTAACAAATGAAAAAAAAAAAAAAAAGACATACAGCAATCCGAGATGAAATTTGAACAAAGACTGAAGTAATTCCTGTTGTCTCAGAATCAGACAAACATCACTAGTCTCTGCAAATACCAATGGCAGTCTGAAAGCCAAGAACACACTTTGCTTATTTGTGCACTGACGGCAGCCTAGGTTTGTGATGGCTTGAGCCAACCGGGCAGGCTTTACCAGGCAGAGATCAGCACAGCACCCGGCACATTAGACTTTCCATAAAGTAGATATAGTCTTGAATGAGCATTTCAGATTTTGCCAGCACTTGTATGCTCCACTTAGAAAAAGCTGTAACATCAACCCACATCTAGAAAAATACAGTGTTTGTATGTGTATGTGTATGTGTATGTGTGTTTATTTGTGTGTGCATATGTGTATATGTGTATGTGTGTGTATGTGTATGTCTGTATGTGTGTGTATATGTGTGTGTATGCATATGTGTATGTGTGTGTGTATTCGTGTGTGTATGTGTATGTGTATATGTGTATGTGTGTGTATGTGTATGTGTGTGTATTCGTGTGTGTATGTGTATATGTGTGTATGCATATGTGTGTATGTTTGTGTGTATTCATGTGTGTATATGTATATGTGTGTATGCATATGTGTGTGTGTGTGTATGTGTGTGTATCCCTGTATATAAATGGAGGACAGATATGAAGGCCAGAGGATAACCTTGGCATTTTGTCTCAGATGTTTCCCTTCTGAGTATTCCCCTTAAATCTATTCTGCAGGCCCCCTTGTCCCCCACCCCCTGTGCAGCTATCTTCTTGGTATCTCCATTTTATCATTGTCCTAGGAATCTCTTTTATTCTCTCCTCTACAGTTTTTTCCATTCATATGTCCTACAATGCTCTTTTTCTTGGATAATTTCCTCCATTTGGTGGGGCATCTTAAGCAGATCTTGAGACATGGCGCATGGGAAATATATACTTAAACATTGAATATCTAAAAAAATCTTTTTATTTTATTCTCACAGTTGGTTCTAACTTTCATGACTATAGAATACTAGATCGGAAATAATTTCCCCTCATAATTCTAAACACATGTCACCATCTTTTAGTTGCCTATGTCACTGTGAGAAGTCTGAAAGCCTTGTGAGTTCCCTCCATTTCATGTGAGCAATGCTTTCTTTCTTCTCAGACAACTTGTAGAATATTCCCTTTTCTCCACTATTTTGAAATATCATGAGAGGTGCCTCACTGTGAGTCTTTCTGTAGACCGTGTGGACTGCTTCGGTTTGAAGACTTGTGTCTTGAAGAGTTCTGAGAAATGTTCTTGAATTATTTATTCAATAATTTCCTCCCTTCCTTTATCCAATTTCCTTTTCTGGAACTCCTATTATAGTATTCTTGTCCCCTAATTTCCTACTATTTTCTGACCTATTTTCCACTTGATGTGTTAATCAACCCCTCTGAGGTTTTCTTTGCCTTTCCACAATCACTGTTCCTTTTCCCCCTCCGTCCTCGCATGTTTCTGAGGAGAGCCTTGAAATATGGCATTTCTGGGGCCTGGGCATCCTGCTGGGCGTGCTTCTTGCCTCTAGGAAGTTGAGGGCACTGGCTTTTCTTCTCATCTTGTACAGGCATACTGGTTTTTAGTTTGGGGTGTGCCTTTCTGGCCATTTCCACTCTTATAATCACCCAATTGGTTTCTTATGCATTTTTATATTTTATATATTTATATTTCTTATATTTTATTTTTATTTAGTTAAAAGCAGAGAGAGAGAGAGAGAGAGAGAGAGAGAGAGAGAGAGAGAGAGAGAGAGAGAGAGAGAAGACACACACACAGAATGGACACACCAGGACCTCTAGCCACTACAAATGGACTCCAGATGCATGTGCCACATTGTGCATCTAGCATTGCCTGGGCACTGAGGATCCGAACTATGGTCGCTAGGCTTTGCAGGCAGGTGCCTTAACCACTTAGCCATCTCTCCAGCCTGATTCCTGATTCTTTATATATAAGCTTTCTACTTTATACAGTGTGTGGAATCTTCTCTTTGTCCCCAATGTTCTGTAAAGTTGCATTCTGAATCTCTGTTGAGAATGAAAGACCAGCTTTTTGACTGGATATCAATGTGAGTTTACAAGAGGTTAAACAGCAAGTGAGGGTCACAAGTCTTCCTTCTGGGTTCACTCTCTGTTCTGCTCCTATGTCCAGTGCACGTGTTATCATCTTCCTGCTTCTCTCAAGAACAAGGGGATCTCCGAATAAGGAATATTGAGCTGCTACCAATATTGGCCAGAAAAGGGACCAAATATTTGCAACTCCCAGAAACCAGGAAAGAGTTGGAAACATCCACTGGATTTGAGGTGAGAGCACTTTTTGATGCTTTTTGATGTTTGGGAAAAGCACGAATGACTTATGGTGCATCTGTGTCCACTGTAGATGAGACGATGGTGTGTGTGTAAAGGAGGCAAGATTTGTGGTAAGAGGGATGCTATCAAGGAAAAGTAATTGCTGCTCTGGTTTGGTGGGCTTTAGGTGAAAAATGGCTGTTGGGTTGGAGTTAGCATTTTAACATGCATTCAAAGGATATGAAATGGTCTCTGCGTTTAGACGATGGCGTGTTACTTGATTTAGCTGCATTTCTCCTGCCTAATTTTTGGCCCTTATTATTAAATTAGAACATCTGAGATCTAAAAATTTCTTTTTGGTCTAACAACTCATCTCTCTCTCTTTCTCTCTTCCTACATATCCTCCTTTCTTCCTTTACAATCATCACCCTTAAAGTTTTATCTGATGCTTTTATAAGTTTGTTGAAATTTTGTTAACTTGCTTATATGACCACAAGCTGTAAAAGTCTGTCTTTTTAGCTGCCACAGAAGTAGTGACTTTCAGGTAGGTGGCTTGGTCTCCGCAGCACCCTTGGGAATGTGACTCTGACCTTGGCCTCTGCTGACAGTTGTCATACTTCCCACTTTTGACAGAGTGGAATAGAGGCTCTGAATGAGGACTTTAAGGATATCCATGAATTCATTCCCACCTGCTTGTCTCTACCTAGAGTCTATTCAGTCTTTAACCATAAAAATACCACGGGGATAATGGATTTTATCAAGGCAGAGGGAAGATTCTCAATGCTTCCAATGGAAGCAAGTGGTCAGCAGGACCCTGATCCATCATCGGATGTCATAAAGGCAAACAGAGCCATCTTACCAAGTAGATTTTGTCAGTTGTATCAAGAGGGTATAACCAAAGAATAAAGTAATTTGTAGTAACATAAAAAAAATTCAGGCCCACAGGCTTCCTCAGTCAACTTAGTATAGACAGATTAAAGGACTCTGTGTCTTTCCTAGCTGTAAACAAAATGCCCTATGTATGTATATTTCAGATAATTCTAATGTCTCTATTGCTTTAAATCAGATTCAGGCCTTGTCAGACACCATGCCTTTTGGTGAGTGGCTTAAAAATTAGATGTCTAAATCTTCACGACAAAATGAGTTACATTTAATCAAATTTTAACAATAATCCTATTACTCTTTACATTTTGTGTATTTTAAAGTTAGTCCACCCTCACACGGTCCCAACAACCATCTTGCTCCTTCTACCTGGGTCCCTCCAAAGTCTGAAAGTCAAAAAAGATCAGACACCCTAAGAACCTGTCTAAGCCCCACTTCAGGCCATAAGCAGCTAAAGGAAGCCGATGACCATCTCCTAAATGATTTTAGGATCTTAGCTGCTGAGGGCAGAAGACATAGGTGGGCAGACATTAGGGTTAGAAGTCCTGCAAGGAGCCAAGTCCTCTGGTCCAGGGTCTGTCAATCATTCACCTGGTCAAGAGACCACTTCTCCCCTACAGACATTCAAGGAGAGGGTCCTTCATGAAATCATGGTCTATCCCCATGAAGCCCTACTTTTTATAGTTTTAACCTTACGTTGTGATATACCTGAATCCATATATTGGGCATTAAGGAAAGATTGTGAGAGCCGTGGTGGGGGAGACAGTCCGGAGGCATGACACCCATCAGTGACAACACACTTGGGCCAGGAAGACTGGGATGAGTACTAAGATATACAGGATCCCTTGCCACAAGGACCAATACAGACAGCCCACAGAGGAGGATATACAACTGATCAGGGATGGGGAGGGGGGGAATTGGGGAATTCGGGATAACAACGCATGGTTTGCCCACTAAATAATGTAACTCATTATGGACAATAAATATATATTAAAAAAAAATTATGCTTAATGGGGCTGGAGAGATGGCTTGTTGGCTTAAATGCTTGCCTGCAAAGCCTAAAGACCTGGTCTGATTCCCCAGTACCCACGTTAAGCCAGATGCACAAAGTGGAGCATGCATCTGGAATTGGTTTGCAGTGGCTGGAAGCCCTGGTGCACATTCTCTCTCTCTCTCTCTCTCTCTCTCTCTCTCTCTTTTCTCTCTCTGTTTTCTGCCTCTCTCTCTGTTTGCAAATAAATAAACAATTTTTTTTAAATTGTGCTTAAGCTTAGGCAGTAATGTTTTACCTCTGTGGATTCTCAGATGTGGACCAATGGATCAGTGAGAAGAACTTGGGATGTGGGAATGTCTGAGAATTGTGTGGTAAGTTAGGATTCCAAAAACAGGTATCATCTATCTTGCATGGAGCTAGTTTTTGAGAAGCGAGACAACAGACATTAATATCAGCATCCAGTTCTGAAGAGATGACAGCGAGGAGCTTAGCAAGAGCAAAAGGAAAAGAATCATTTTCTAGAGAAAGACCTGTAGAGAAAATGCTTGAGTAACTGTAAAATTGTACCTAACTGTTTACCCCTAAAGTCATCATAGAGTTCTTAGGGCTAGTTAGAAATTTAATTGCTTATTTAAACTCAATTAAGTTACCAGAACTACCAACCTGTCCCATGGCCCAGGACCAGAAAGTTCTGTGTGACGTTTGCATTGAACTCTAGTAGCTATTGCTTCTGGCTAAAAAGTAACTTTTTCTTGAAAACCTTTGCTCCCTCTCCCCTTTGTAAGAAACTCTGGTTTCTGGCTGTAAATGTCACTGAGACCTGGCCTTTCTCATTCTTATTATCAGAATAATGTTTTTTTTTTTCAGGGAGGATATACACAGAGCCATTCAGAAATCTTCCCTGGGATGTGTATGTAGATGGTGGAAAGCACTCCACTTCATTTTTGCTGCATGTGTGTTTTAGTGTCTATGCATGTTGTATGTGGGTGGGTGCCTTTATGTGCACATGTGTGTGGTTGAATGTTGACATCATGTTTTCCTCCGTTGCTCTGCACCTTATTTTTTTTGAGACAAGGTCTCTTACTTAACCTTGAACTCATGGATTTTGCTAACAAACCCCAGAAATCATCCTGTCTCTACCTCCCTAGGACTGGGAGTAGTGATGCGTACTATAATGCCTGGCTTTTTACCTGGATGTGGGCATTGCAAACTCAGGTTCTTGTGCTTGTGTGGGAAGCACTTTACTAACTGAACCATCTCTCCAAGGCACCGAAACTATTTTCATGTTCAAATGAGAAGAGATATAATCTTGAGTACTTAGAAAAGTTTTCATAGGTCTCACCTTAATTCTTTGGGTTTTGCATGCCATGAGATTTTATGGTGGGGCATAAGCGACTACCTTCTGTCTTAAAGACACCTCTAGGGAAAATGAGGTCAGTGCTCACAAAATACAAAGCAAAATACTACATGCCGTGCTGGCACGTTTACATGTACCACACTCTTACACACCCTAAGATAGCATATTGTTTAATATTCCCAGAAAGCCCACTTTACGGAAGGGTAACACAAATGTTTCAAGAACTTGAATGAGGTCTCAAGGAACTTGATGCACATTCCAGACCTATAGAAATCGGAAGTGCTCTTAGCCATTGTGGTACACAGCCAGTGGGGAGTGATTCAGGATAACCACATTTAATATGAGAATTGATAAACAAGCAGCTTCTATTAATAATAGCAAGCTTAAAGTCTTTCAAAAATTTCCAAGTAAAAGAAGGAAGCAAGAAAAAATTAATGAAGAATACTATTAGGTGTATATTTTAAAAATTTATTTATTAGCATGGAGAGAGAACAGAGAGAAAGGCAGAGAGGAAAGAGAGAGAGAAAGAGAGAGAGAGAATGGGTGCACCAGGGTCTCTTGCTACAAACAAACTCCAGAAGCATTAGCCATTTTGTGTATCTGGCTTTATGTGGGTACTGGGGAATCAAACCCAGGCTGCCAGGACTTACAAGCAAGCACCTTAACCAGTGAGTCATATCTATGGCCCATTATGTTAGTATTTTTATGTATGTATGTATGAATGTAGGTATATATGTGTATGTATATATGTTATGTATGTATGTATGTAAATGTGTACGTGATATATTATGCATATATAAAAACTTACTTGATGAAAATTCTAAACTATCCCTACATCTTGAAAGTTAAGTTGCTGTTTTATCTTCTGACAGTTCAGTTTTAAACTCAACCAGCTTTAGCTCAGGAAAGGAAGACATGTGGACCACGATCTCTTCCGATTCCCAGCTTCCAGCATTGGTTGTAATGAATACCAACATACTGATGATAATTTTTTCTGAAACATTATCTCTAGGATTATACTACTGCAACAACAACAAAATTACTGGGGAAGGTCAAAAAACTTACTTTATCTTACATTGTTTACAATTGAGAATTTACTGGATGTCTTTGTTCAAAGCACATTGATAGAACTCTTTACCATGATCACACTTGTCCCTTCTTTTCTGCAAAGATGGACTTGGCAAGAACTCTATTTCAACCTTTGGTGCTTAGTATCAGTTATTTTTCTGGGGAGCCATGTCGACTGTTTGGCTTAAAAGTAGTTCACTGTGGCGTGCCATGTGCAGCACGAACTTGTGTGAACTCACATGTTATTGTTGATACATTCTAACCTCACCCATCCATGTCTCTACACAAAACTTCATGCAAACTTGTACACGTTAAGTATTCACCTGAGCTTCTAATTTCAATACCGATTCTCTTGGCAGGTGCCAGCGTCGCTGGGTTATTTCTCAAGCAGAGTTCCATGGAACAGTCATCTTCATTCCCAAAACTTGTGGAAAATGGCTTCAATCGAGTGAGCTGTGGAAACTCTGTACAATTGGTTTTGCCTTAGGGATTAAGTCCATATTTACTATATAGAGGGCTCACTGGTAATGAAGAGAAAATTGACATTATCTAATCCAGAATTTTCTAAATCTGTTTGTTCCAGTTAAAAGTATCAGTTCTTAGGCAGGAGAGACTGCTCAGTGGTTAAGGCACTTACTTGTCTGCAAAGCCTAACTACCTGGGTTCGATTCCCCAGTACCCATGTAAAGCCAGATGCACAAAGTGAAGCATGCATCTGGAGTTTGTTTGCAGCGGCTGGAGGCCCTGGGATGCTCATTCTCTCTGTCTCTTCTCTCTCTGCTTACAAATGGTAAATAAATATAAATATTAAAAATATCGGTTTTTAATTTCTTATAGTATGCAAGCAATTTCTTAGAGCATACATTGAGAAATACTTATCTCTATCCACTAGCATGAAGTCAAGTGGGACCTGGGATGGATTTTCAGCTTTTCATGTGGGCAGCACATTTTTCTGTCACCATCCACTGCTTTTGGGAACATTCATCTCACCAGGCTGTTGCTACATGTGTTAACAGAATTTAAATAAATGAGAGGAGGTCTAACGTGAGTTTTCATTCACTTGCTAATCCTTTTATACCTTCACATTCAAAAAGGTCTTGAAATCTCTTTTCTTTCATGAATTCTTTCCTTAATTGATCTAGATGGATCCTCTAGATGTGCATTTCTCTGGGATGCATTTGAAAATATAGCCTTGCTTCCACAAGTATTCTGGTTTCAATAGTGATAATAAATGGTGTCCATGTAATGCAAATGTTAGAAGCATGTGGTTCCAGGAAAGAGAGAGTAGAGTCCTCTCATTGATAGGAGGCTTCTTGGGTAGCTGTACACTAAGATTATTGGAACCAACAGAATAAAATTCCTTTGAGACTTAACGAGTCAACTGAGAAGTAACAGGGATTCCTAGACTTTTGTGTCTGTGTAAGGTATGATGAGGAGAAAAAATTATTTACAGTCTGATGGATTATGCGGTATCAGTTTTCTCAAGATTGTGATTGGCAAGTTTCTTAAAGACACTGACATCATGGCCCTAAAGTCATCTGTTCTGGTTGTTTAATTTCAAGACAGCCTCAGAGAAAAATGTAGATAAACAAATATAACGTATTCCCGATCCTGTATAGGAAAGAATTCCAAGTAGCTTGAGAATACGGTGAAAAATCCTATCCCATTATGCAGTCATGATGTTGAAGGTTAGTACAAGTATGACTGGAAGCCCAGCTACAACCTGTGGGAAGGTCAGGGACACAGAGGGAGCCATACAAAAACAGTTTCACCTGACTGATTCTTCCATCTTTTCTCTGTAAACTCTGATATTTTCCTAGAGGTCCTGATGTGATCTTGCCAAATCTTAGTTTAAGATGATCTTGGGAAGGTGGAGACAGATCTCACCTACAGACATGGGCTTTTCACCATAGATATAAATACCCCCTTCTTAATAAAATCTCCACTTCCATGGCATAATTTCAATAGTGTTATGCTAAAAACACTTCCACAGAGGAAGAAATCTCTTTCCCACTCTTGCATCAGTATGAGTTGCCTTGACACTTGTTCCGTTGCCTGTCCATCCACCTTTGATTAATTTATAGAGAACAGAATCTCCTTTAGTGTGAGCAGCTCATGGCTATGGGTGGTGGCTGAGATGTATATGACTCACAGTGTAGACTGTCTCACTTCCTGAGTGTGTTACTGTGATCTATGAGACATAGTTTTCTCTGATGGCATATAGTCAGTATATCACAGAGGCTTCTCTAGAATCTATTACATTCTCTGGCTGGAATCTTGACATCACCCCTCGTTCTATGTTTGGGCTCTGTGGTGGTTTGAATGCGATGTCCCCATAGCCTCAGGAATTTTATTTATTTTTTGCCTCGGGAATTTTTAGGTTTTTTTTTGGTCTGAGGGATTTTTTAAATTAAATATATTTATTATGGATAATTAGTTACATTGTATAAGCAAATCTTGTGATGATACCCCCATTTCCCTCCTTGCTGTCCTGAACCCTGGGAAGAGATTACATGCGGCCAGATGGGTGGGCTCATAACCTGCTAAGATCAGTTGCCTTAGATAAAGATAAGAGGTGCCTGTCATATGAAGACACAGGAGCAGCAGCTGGGGGAAAAGGACTCTCGCCAGAAACAAGTCGTGTTGGCATCCTGAGTTTTGATGTCTCAGTCTCTGGAACCATAAGGAAACAGGTGGATCCAGCATCTCCACTGAGGAGGATGCCCAGTGTGTCAGGGACAGGGAGGAGGGAAATGGGATACCAACACAATATTTGCCCATACAATGTATCGAATTTTGAATAATAAATATATATATATATATATATATATATAATTTAAAAAATAAAACAATATTCTATTTCTTAGAGCTACACAGCCTGTGGTATTGTAGTATATAAATCCAAGTGGACAGATATACACTCTCAGTGTGGCAATTAGGTGACAAGAAAATCAGTGTAGACAGATCATGAACCCTGTTGACACAAGAATGTTCTCAGAGGTGATCTACACCAGGGTGAGAAATTTTGCAACCAATTATATGAAATAATTAAGGCTGAAACTCAAGCTATGATCAACACTCCCCAAATGAGTGAAATCAGGCTAGCAGGCTGCTGGGGGATTTGATAATTATATCCAATGGACTGTAAGCAAAACTGTAAGTGCTTAGTGCCTTTGATTTTGTTATTAACCTCTTATTTAAAACCTGTGAGGGTTAGCTGAGGGATAAGACAAGCTACATCAGATATGCTTAAAAGGGGAAAAAAAA
>PVHP010022050.1:0-28797 GCA_004024765.1 Zapus hudsonius
CCGCCAGGCTCCGCCCCAGGGTGTCTGGCTGACCAATCGCTGCGCCGGTCGCTGGCAGGTCGCGGTGACTACACCTCCAGGGGGGAAAGGGCGCGTGGTGGTGAGGGGCTCTGCTTCCGGTGAGGCAGCTCGGCCTTCCTGCAGAAGAACGACGGTGAGGCTCAAGTCTCGCGAGTGGAATGCCCACCAGGACCGAGCTGGAAGCCACAGTCCCGCCTCGACCTCAGTCCGGAAGTGCCCTATGCCCTCTGGGCGCAATGATGGCCTGGGCTAAGGGCTGGTGCCCGGGCATCCTGATTAGTACACCCACCACACCACCACGTAAACTGCGACTTTGTTTACTTGGACCT
Source organism: Zapus hudsonius (assembly GCA_004024765.1). NCBI lineage: Eukaryota > Metazoa > Chordata > Mammalia > Rodentia > Dipodidae > Zapus > Zapus hudsonius. The sequence continues at coordinate 351 of PVHP010022050.1, forward strand.
CAACTGCAACGCCGAGGTGTATCTGCTTTTCACCTAATTTACAGATGGTGAAAGTTCACTGGGAAGGGTCATACCAATTTCTCCTAGCTGATGGAGCCCTGGCATTTCAAGGTCCAGTGAAGATAATCATCACAACAGCCTTTTGATCCAGCGGCTCGAAGTGGCGAAACGTCAGGGCAGAACCCCGACACTGATTTGGGACACTGATTTGGTTCGCATACCATGCGCTCTGTCATCTCCATGGAGGCCCTGGCTCTAGCTGCCGTGTGTTTGGGAGTGAGCCCGGGTCTGGCTGGAGCTGGAGATTCTCCTGCTCCCGTGGAGGACCATTCAGCCAGTGGCCTGCCCTCTGATGACACCGCAATCCTCGGCTCATGAAGATGAAAACCAAGACCATTTGCCCTGCTCCAGAGCCACCGAAGCTGGATTGCTAGAGGTGAGGCCTGGGGAGCTCTGAAAGCATCTCCCCAGAATTCTGGGTAGAGCATAAACTCCATGTGACCGAACTGGTCATCTTTAGTTTATTTATATTTTTGGAGTTGAGATGTTCAGGCAGGGCGATTCAGGCTTATGTTCATGGCCTAGAGGGAATGCATACGCCCGGGCATGGCGTTTGGGGCCTTCTGATAGGTCCTGGCTGGATTTCCGGTCTTGGGGTTTTGCAGTGGGCTAGGCTGAGGCTGGACGCCCTGTCAGGGAGACCCTCGCGGATGTCGAAGGTCCTGTCCGGAGCCCCGAGTCCCCGTGGTCACCGTCCTGGGGCGATTGTGGGTGTTGCTAGAAGCTTCGCTCTGGCGGGTGCTGGAGATGGAGTGGAGCTGTCTGGCCCTGGAGAGGCCTGTCTGGGGCTTCTGGAATGTTCCATCCTTAGCGTTCTAAGTGCCGGTGCTGGGGGAGCGGTGCTGAGCATGCGACTGAACCCCACCTGCACCCGCTGGGGACCCAGAATCCTTCCTGAGAGAGGAAGGAGCTCTCCTGCCAATGGGATGTGTGCTCCAGCCTGGCGCTGCAGGAGACCCCTGGGTGTCCTCTCTTGAAGCTGCTTTTCTTTTCTCTTTTTTTTCTTTTCTTTTCTCTCTTTCTTTACCTACTTTTTCCTTTTATTTGCAAGGAGAGAGAGAGAGAGAGAGAGAGAGAGAGAGAGAGAGAGAGAGAGAGAGAGAGAGAGAGAGAGAGAGAAGAATATGGGTGCGTCTTGGCTTCTAGCTACTGCAAGCGAACTCCAGATGCATGCGCCACTTTGTGCTTCTGGCGTTTCGTGGTTGCTGGGGCATCAAACCCTTCACCTCTGTTGAGCCTGTTTTTGCATTTGTAAAAGGGGGAGAAATGTGTTGGAGGTTGTGAAAAAGTATATGCATTGTTTCCAGAACATACCAAATGCTTACTAAATACTGTTTACACTTGTTTATAATAGGTCTTGCTCACTTGTCTTTGTCGGCTTTGTTTCTCGGCATCCTAGAGCAAGCGCTTAAATAATACTAAAAACAAAACAATTTGTCATGATCCAAAGAAAGGGTCTGTTCTGTTAGAAAGTACCTCTAGGTTGGGCTTGAGAGAAGGCTGAATGGTTAAGGCACTTGCCTGCAATGCCTGACTACATGGGTTTGATTCCCTAGCACCCATGTAAAGCCAGATGCCCAAAGTGGTTCATGCATTTGGAGTTCATTTACAGCATCTAGAACCTCTGGTCTCTCTCTCTCTCTCTCTCTCTCTCTCTCTCTCTCTCTCTCTTCTCTCTCTCTCCTGTCTCTCCCCAAATAAATAAGGAAAAACAAAAGTACTTCTAGGTGTTTTCATGGCTCTACATGGTTTGAGAAAGGCTTTCCTATCAAGTATCTTTCATCCCACCTGGTTTTATCTTCTGGATAAACTGGAAAGGCTGTTACGAGGGATTATTAGGCCTGCCTTACAATCAGTGTTAACTTCCATGTGGGCTAAGTTGGTAAAAATGATTTCAACTTGGTGGCCATGGGTGGGCCCCATTGGGAGAAAAAAAAGCTTTGTGAATGTGGAAACAGAAAGCTGGGTGCAAGAGCTAAGACTCAAGCGTTTCCTGAGCCTTGAGTGTTCACACAAGTAATAATCCTTAAATATATTTTCAAAACTGAGAAGTAGCCTCTTGTTAGCATGTCTCATTTTTTATAGCAATTTCAAAAATCCCTGTATAACAGCTTCTTTGCCTTTAAAAGAATGGTGAAAATAGTCCATTCTCTTTTTTTCCTTGTCTCCAAGAAAATGTACCAGCATAAGTAAGTTCTGGTCATCGTGGTACATTGTGCTGTGACAGCTTTGTTTCCTGACAACACCACTGTTGGTCACATGGCCTTGTATTACTGATGCTGCTACAAGGATTAGCTGTGATAATCATCTATGTGATCACAGTACCCTTTACTGTTTTAAGAATGTTACAGTGACATTCAAAGTTGAGGCTGAAATTGAACTTCAAAGCTTCCCTGTTCTAACTGAAATTCAATGATTTCGTGTGTTGATTTTGTCTTCAGTCTGATATGGAGCTCTTTTGGGTTCTGGTTGCTTCCTATAGTTGTATGCTTTGCAATGGTGATGTTTCTCCTATTCTTGAAGTTTCTGCCTTCTTTTTCTTTCTCTTGTCTAATTCTATTCTATCTCATGTCTCTTGTCTAATTTTAGTCTGTGTAGCACAAGCTAAACAATGATGGGGAAATAGTGTCTTTTTCATGTGTAGACTTTGGTGAGAGTGCTCTTCATCTTTGCTAGGTAAGTATCATATTCCAATTGCTTAGAAATAAATATGTTGAAGAGTTACGACTCCATGTTACTGAATTTTTAATTAATTGCAAACTTACAGAAACTTTGCAAAAAAGAGACCTCCCATTTATTCTTTATCAACACTCAACATTTTGTGATGTTTGCTTTATCATTCTGTCTTTCAGGAATGTCACATGGTGTCTTTCGATCCATCTTTGTATCATCTATTTCCATTCTGTGAACCATTGGAAGATGTCTGGAGTGTTCAGTGTGATATATTTGCAGACTCCCCAAATCACTGGAGCATGAGTTGTAAACATCAGACCCCCTTTATCCCATTATATTTTAGTACACATATTCTAGGAACAAGAATATTCTCTTCTATGTCTTTAGTACAATGAGCAATTTAGAAAAAAGCATTGATGCCATGTTTTAATTCAGTCTATTTTCCATTTTATTCAATTTTACCAAGTATCCTTAAAATTTGTCCCCTCCTGTCTGGCAACTCCTGGTCCCAGTCATAGGCTCCTTCCCTCACTGAGCTGTTGACCAAAGTGAACCATGAGGTTCCAAAATCAAGATAGGATTCTGTCAAAGCTCTTGAATGCACACCCCAGGCCTGAGGTAGGATCCTGTTGCTGAAGAAACCACAGAAAGCCATCCATCAGCATCCAGAGACCCTGCGAGGTCCAGAATGGTAACCAGCCCCAGATGGTAGTTAGTGCAGTGCTGAAAGGCACTGCATAAGCTGCCAGGGGAAACGACAGCTGGAGAAAACAACACTGACATGAAACACAGTCTGTCGCCATGAGTAGGCTGAACACACTTCCTACTGGGAGAGAACAGTGAATCAAGAAAGGAGCACTTGTGCAATGGAGGCAATCAACAGCTTTTAATTCGGCCAAATAATACACTCAGTGACAGGGAGCCCTTAACTGGAACTGGGGACTCAGGGAGAAATACACTGGGAACCAAACTCTTGGGCCCCCAAAGAGAAATGCACTATACGAGTGATTTACAAAGCGCTACTAACAATAGAATCTAGCTAATTCAGAAATGTGTATCTCAGTTAACCTATACTGATCTCACTCTCCAATGGAGATTCTCTTTGTGTCTTTCAGAATGCAGTGAGAGAGCTGTGGCTCTTCCAACCCTACCAATGAACAGCAGGCCAATAGCTGACATCCTGGCAAGAGATGAGCCACCCTAGACCTACCGTGGAGGGTCCATATGGAACCCCACAGAGAATGGTGGGACAAGCAAGAGACCCATAACCACAGCCAATCAGCCAACACAGGATAAGCCAGACAGACACCAACGATTTTCAACACAACCTAAAGCAGAAGTACAGAGACCCCCTAAGACCTCAACAATAAAGCAGCCTTAATACTCACCCACCGTGACTCAGGGAACTGAGCGGAAGAGGGGCCAGAAAGATTGTAAGAGCCATGGTGGGGGAGAACTCCCAGAGACATTGCCCCCCTCAGTAACATCATACTAAGGTGGGTGGAACCAGGTTGACTCCTAGGATATCCATAATCCCCTACCCCGTGGACTGATCCAGACTGCCCACGGAGGAAGATATCCAGCTGATTGGGGATGGGGAAGAGGGGCATTGGGGACATGGGGATAACGACTCATTATTTGTTCATTAAATTTATCTCATTATGGATAATAAAAAAAATTGTCCCCTACCCCCCAGCACTGCAAGATGGAGGCCAATATTATCTATTGCTTCTTTTTTTTTTTTTTGAGGTAGGGTCTCACTCTAGCATGGGCTGACCTGGAATTCACTCTGTAGCCCAGGCTGACCTCAAACTCAGTGATCCTCCTACCTTAACCTCTCATGTGCTGGGATTAAAGGCATGTGACGCCAGGCCTGGCTTCCTGTAGACTTTTATGAAGATCCATGTTTCTAGTCTCCATTATCTTGAAGTTTCTTAAGTTTTTGGTGTCTTTTGTTCCATTAAGATTTTTGAAAAATATAGGTAGTTATTTTATAGACTGTTCCTTAATTTGGGATTTTCTGATGTTTCATGATAAGAAAATAGCTATACATTGTTTTTGGATTAAATATTACTAGATGGGGCTATTGAACCAAAGTTGTTTTTTTTTAATACATAATACTGAAATCAAGTTCTAGGCTAGCCTAGGCAATAAATAAGATCCTGTCTCAAAAATCACATGGGTGTGTATGTATGGGTTTATTTCTGGATTTCTATTCTGTTCTATTATTGGTCTGTTTTTATGCCAGTACCATGTTATTTTTGTTACCACGGTCATGTAATATGTCTTGAAGTAAGGTTATTTGGATGCTTCCTGCCTTGTCCAGTTGCCCACCTCCCCAGGCTGCTTTGGGTCTCTGGGTTCTTTGGGGCTTCCATATAAATTTTAGTATTGTTTCTTCTAGTTCTGTGAAGATCATCATTGGTATTTTGAAAGGGGGATTACACTGAATCTGTAAATAGCTTCCAGTAATGTAGGCACTTCAACAATGTTCTTCCAACTCATGAACTTAGAGTTCTTTCTATTATTTTTTGCATCTTTTTCAGTTTCTTTCATTGGCATTTTATAATTTTCTTTTTTAAAATTTTTATTTATTTATTTGAGACAGAGATAGCCAGAAAGAGGCAAATAGAGAGTGGGAAGTATTGGTACACCAGGGCTTCCTGCCACTGTAAAGGAACCCATGCATCATTTTGTGTATCTGCTTTTATGTGGGTGTTGGTGTATTGAACCTGGGCCATCAGGCTTTGCAAGCGAACACCTTCAACCTCTGAGTCATCTCTCCAGCCCTGCACTTTTCATTGTAGAAGTTTTTCACTTCCTTGATTAAATTTATTCCTAGGCATTTTATTTTTTATAGATATTATAAATGGAATTTTTATTCTAATGATAACAGTTGCAACACATAAAACCTAGAAAGCAGAAGATAGAAATATCTTTCGAAAATAACACAGTCATAAGACATTAGCCAAAATTTTGCAGCATTAACAACATTTTATTTGCACCTGCATTTAGTGAGACAATAGCTGGTTTTAACTACATTTGTATCTAGATCAAAAGACAGGCAATTGAAGACAAAAACAACATGATATAAACAGAATATGCCAATCTGCTTCCTTGTGCTGTTTTAAGGCAAACTCTTGGCAAATTGTGTCTTTAAAAATATGTAACTATATATCAACTGTATGTTACATTTCCTCCTTTTTTTGTTAAAGAAATTTACCTGTTAAGCTTTTAAACCAACAAACAAAAAACTTAAGTTGAAAGCCAGAGGACATCTACCTCAGTGGCAGATCATTTAACCTGCATGAGGCCTTGGGTTCAATTCCCACTTCTACAAAAGCAAACAAAAAACCTTGAAGTCCCACCAAACCCCCAGAAATTTAAACTGATTAATTTACAAAGGCTCTTGTGCCAATGAAAATGACTACTAATTAATCCAGAGCTTGTTAGTAAAATTAAACACCATGGCCACATGTCAGTAGGGCTACAGCAGAATGGTGCTATTGTGTCCCATTTCAGAAGTGGAGAAGCACTCTATGACATAGTTTCAATTAAAAAATAAACAAAACACACTCCACTTTCCTAAGACTATTACCACCTTCTTATCACTTAAGTGAAACTCAGTATTAAAGTGTTTAAAAAATACAATGTCTGCTTTCAGAAACAAATGACTCTAACTACTTTTCTAATGAAAGGAAGGAAGGAAGGGAAAAAGGAAGGAAAGAAGGAAGGAAAGAAATGAGCATGGGAGATGAGATTTATGGATTTTTCTCTTTCTTCTCTATCATTATTGTATTATCCATTATTAATATGAACATGTGTATTTTTAGTGTGCATATTGAGTTCTGAGTTGTTAATGTTTTCACTAGTTTGAGCGTCTCCCACTCCCTGGTTTGTCCAGTGGGTCCTTCAAGCTGATCCCTGTGCCATTTTCATATGCCCCCTCTGGAACACTTCCCCACTTTCTAACTGATTTTCTATCTTACTTGCCCCAGTTCTAGAGTTAGTCATTTGTCTACAGTACAGGCACTTTGGAACCAAGGTCTGCTACCTCCAGTTCTCATAAATCTCAGCCCCCTTGTTTATCTTCTCTCATTTTCTACTTCTTTCCAATTTCTTTCATAATGAGAGCCCTGACTTCTAACTGCTAATATATTTACCAATTTGGTTCATTCATATAATACATACAAAGTAACTTTGGAATTGATATGTTCATATCATTGTAGCAAACTTGCTAAGAAGTTTCAAGTTTTGTTGGCCTTTTTTCTGTTGATGACTGAAGGTCCATAATTAATATACTTTATTCAAAATTTACTTGGAGGCCATGGGAGATGGGTCAGTCTTTAAAAGCACTTGCTTGCAACGCCTGGGTTTAGTCCTCTACCCACCCAATATAAAGCTGGACAGTTATTTTGTAAAGTTGGATGGGCATTTATTTGATGTGGCCAAGGGCCCTGTGCTTTCACATATACACACAAATAAATAAAAAATTAAAAAATTACTTTGGACTAGAGCGAGACCCTACCTTGAAAACCCACACAAAAAATTAGGATGTTGGGGAGATGGCTCAGCTGTTAAAGGTGCTTACAAAGCTTGATAGCCTGGGTTCAATTCTCCATTACCCACGTAAACAAAGCCAGATGCACAAAGTGGCAGATGTGTCTGTAAGTCTTTTTGTAGTGGTAGGAGGCTGTGGCAAACCCATACTTACTCTCTCAAATAAAAAAAAAATTCATTGATTTATTGGTTTAGTACTTCTCATCTCTTCAGTGAGTTAATATTCAGTTTTATTGCTCTATTTCTGGATTCTTATTGATTTTGTAGTCTTGAATTTTAAGTGTCTCTAATTCTAATAAAGTTAGACTATTTAAAAATTATTTTGTTTATTTATATGTAAGGAGAGAGAGAGACAGAGAGAAGAGACACAGACAGAGAAAGGGAAAATGGGGATGCCAGGGCCTCTAGCCACAGCACACAAATTCCAGATACATGCGCTACTTTATGCATCTGGCTTTATGTGACTACTGGGGAATCAAACTTGGGTCATTAGGCTTTGCAGACAAGTGCTTTAACCACGGAGCAATCTCTCCAGCCCTAGAGTTAGACTTTTGATATACTTTTTTTGTGTCTATGAGGGGGAATCATATAGCTTTTTCATTAACATAATTAATATGATTAATTATACTAGTAGATTTTATAATATTGGCCTCTTTTCATAGAATAATCCCATTTAGTAATGGTGTATTTTTTAAGTGTGCCACTTGCTTCTGTTTGTCAATATAATTAGAATTTGAGTTCATAGAGTTTAGTCTGAAGCATTAAATAAATTGTACAATTTTGTCATCAATATTATTTGATTTATAAAAATAATTTAGAAACTTTTAAATCTGCACACAAACAATTTAAGCAGTATTTGAATAAAATTGCATTAGTTTGGCACTTTTAGCTTGATTTTTTTTGTTTCTTTGATAATTATTGTATTTAAATTTTATTTCTATTCTTTGGTCATTTGAATCAGTTATAGATTTCTGAAAAATGATTTGTTAATGGATTTTTTTCATATTTACTGTCAATAATTAGATACATTGCATGAGCAAGTCTTATGACAGTATCCCCATTTCCCTCCTCCCTGTCCCCAACCCCCTGGGGGCCCTCCTCAGTGGCTTGCTGGATCAGATCATGGGATAGGGGGTTATGGATTGTATGAGAGGTAGCCAGTTTTATTTTCTTTGTGTGTTGTTGCTGAGGGGGTGATGGCTCTGGGTGCTCTCACCCACCATGGCTATTACAATCTTTCCACCTCCTCTTCTGCTCAGATCCTTGAGTCATGGTGGGTGAGTTTTAGGTCTGCTTTACGGTTGAGGTCTTAAGAGTCCCTGGATTTCCTCTTTGGATTGTGTGGGATATCCTCAGTGTCTGTCTCCATTATCCTTTCCCAGGTTATCTGACTAGCTATGGAGGTAGGTCTCTTGCTCATCTCACCACTTCCTCAAAGGATTTGTTTTGGCTATAATCATAAATTAGGGGTGGTTAATCTCCTGCCTGGGTGATAGGCAGCATCTCAGGTCCTTTGGGTGGGGTTGGTTGTCCATGGTTCTTGCTGTCTCTGAAACATACAAACAGAATCTCCAATGGTGAGTGAGATCAGTATATGTTAAATGAGACAAACATTGTTAATTTGGTGTGATTCTGAGTATAGCCTCTCTGTAAATCTCTAGTTAGTAGGGGTTCCCCCTTGGAGCTTAGGTTCTTGGTCCTCATATGGGTTTACCATGGATCCCAGTTCCAGTTAAGGGTTACCTGCCACTGAGCGGATCTCTTAGCCAATTAGCAAGCTGTTGATTACCCACCTAGGTTTAGTGCCACTACTGCACGGATGAGCACTTTTTAGCTTACAGGTCTCTACCATATAGCAGTGTCTTCAGCATTCTTATAACATCATCATTCAGTGTTGTATATCAGTGACCTCTGCATTCTTGGAATATCTTTGGTCAGTTTTCCCTGGCAGTTCATGCAATGCTTTCCAGCACTACACATGCTCCTATCTGGGGGCTGGATACCATTCTGGATCAAGCAGGGTCTCTCAATTTATTGTATCTTCAGCAATAGAGTCTTACCTTTTGCCTGGGGTGGGTATTCAAGAGCTTTGACATAAGCCTGTGTTATTTTGGGGACTTCATGGGTTTCTTTGATTGCTCAGTGTGGGAAGTAACCAATAACTGGGTCAGGGAGTTACAGGCCAGAGCAATTGTCTTGGGGTTAGGCTACCTCCTACTCTATTCAGGGCCTCTCTTACCTGACTATGCCCCTGGCTTTCTAGAGCGTTTACTGCATGAAAATAAGGATTTTCTGGTATCATTCATTATTGGTTTAGATTGGCGTGTAAGTCTCTCTGCCCTCCCCTTAATATCCCTCCCCAATTACTTCCATCCCCTTTGCCAGTCTCTCAGTTCACCTGACAGGTTTTCTTACTGTTCAGGCTTAACCTGGTTAGGAACTGCTTATGAGGGAGAATATGTGACGCTTGACTATTCTTGTGTGAAGTTGCTAAAAATGATCTGCTCCAAGTCCATCCACTTCTATTTAAATTTAATTATGTCATTTTTCCTTTCAGTTGAGTAGAATTCCATAGTGTATATGTACCACAAATTTGATATCCATTTGTCCAGTGATGGGCAATTGAGTTGATTTCAATTCTTAACTGTTATGAATTGAGCCACTATAAAGATGGTTGAGCAAATGTCTATGTGCTGAGGCATAAAATCTTGAGGGTAGATGACCAGTAGAGGGATAGCTGGGTCCACTGGTGGCTCTGTATCTATCTTATTCAGGAGCCTCCACATTGCTTTCCATAGTGGTTGTACAAGTTTGCAATCCCACCGGTAGTGAACGAAGGTACCTTTTTCATGGACTCCTCACCGGCATATATTGTTGGTGGATTTTTAATGATTGCCATTCTGACTGGAGTAAGGTGGAATCTCATTATTGTTTTGATTTGCATTTCCCTGATGATTAAGAATGATGAACATTTTCTTAAATGAGAAATTTGTGTTTCCTCCTTTGTGAATTCTCTGTTGAGTTTTGTGAGAGGGCTGTTTAATTTTTATTATTTCATTTTTTGAGTTCTTTGTAAGTTCTAGATATTAGACCTCTGTCCAAGTTATGGCTGGCAAAGATTATCTCCCAATCTGATGGTGGTCTATTGGCTTTGAGTATGGTATGTTTGTCTGTATAGAAGCTTGTTAGCTTGATGAAATACCATTGGTTAAGTGATTGTTGGACTTCCTGAGCTACTGGAGGTTTGTTCAGGAAGGTTTTCCCTACTCCTATCTTGTGGAAAGTTCCCCCTATTTTTTTTCTTCAAGGGTTTTCAGGGTTTCAGATATAATGTTGAGGTCTTTGTTCCATTTGGAGTTGATTTTATGCATGGTGATAGGAGTGGGTCTAGTTTCATTTTTTACAAGTATTTATCCAATTTGTCCAGCACCATTTGTTGAGGATGTTATCTTTATTATGCCACTGAACGTTGGTAGCACTATGTCAAAGATCAAGTAGCTATAGTTATTTGAACTAAGAGCAGGGTCTTCAATTCTGTCCCATTGGTCTGTCTGTTTTTATGCCAGTACCATGCTGTTTTTGTTACTATGGCTTTGTGTATATCTTTAGATCAGGAATGGTGATACCACCTGAGGAAGATTTTTGCTAAGGATAGATTTGGCTATCTGAGGCCTTTTGCCATTCCAAATAAATATTGAGATTACTTTTTCTGTATGTAAAGAATGAAGCTGGTATTTTTATTGGCATGGCATTGAATCTGTATATTGCTTTTGGAAGAATTGCTATTTTTACAATATTAATTCTACCTATCCAGGAGCATGGAAGATCTTTTCATCTTTTTACATCCTCCTCTATTTCCTTCTTGAGCATTTTTATGTTTTCATTATACAAGTCTTTCACATCCTTGGTTAGTGTTAATCCAAGGTATTTGATTTTTTTTGAGAATATTGAAAATGGGACAGTCTCACTGATTTCTTTTTTTGTATGCATGCCATGTGCATATAGGATGGCTACTGATTTTTGTGTGTTAATTTTGTATTCTGCCACTTTGCTGAAGAAATCTATCACCTTCATGAGTTTGCTGGAACTTTTCTTCAGGTCTGCTATGTTTAGGATCATTTCATCTGCAAAAAGGGATAGTTTCACTTCTTCCTTTCCAATTTGTATGTCATTTATGCTTTTCCCCTGTCTTATTGCTTGGGCTAGAATTTCTAGAACTATGCCGAAGAGCAGCAGTGAGAATGGACATTCTTGTTCCTGATTAACGGTGAGAACTCCTTGAGTCTTTCCCCATTGAGTATGATTTAGGTTTTAGGAGTTTTGTATATTGCTTTTATTATATTGAGGTATAAGCCTTCTATGCCAAGCCTCTCCAGTGTTTTGATCATGAAGTGGTATTGAATTTTGTTGAAGGTCTTCCCTGCGTCAATTGAAATGACCATGTGGTTCTTGTGGTTGAGTCTATTAATGTGGTGGATTACATTAATTGACGTCCATATGTTGAACCATCCCTGTATCCCTGGGATGAAGCCTACCTGGTCAATGTGGATAATACTTTTGATGTGTTGTTGTATTTGGTTTGCAAGGCTTTTGTTCAGAAATTTTGCATCTAAGTTAATCAGGGATTTGGGTCTGTCATTTTCCTTTCTTGTTGCATTTTTGTCTGGTTTTGGTTTTAGGGTGATGCTAGTTTCATAGAAGGAGTTTGGAAGCATTCTCTTTTCTCCTATCATATGAAAAAGCTTCAGAAAGTGTGGTTTCAGTTTTGTGATGAAGGTTTGGTAGAATTTGGCTAAGTATCCATCAGGTCCTGGACTTTTCCTTTTGGGGAAATTTTAAATTACATTTTTAGTCTTGGTGGATGTGATTGGTTTGTTTAGGAACTTTATCTCCAGGTTTAGTTTTGGTAGGTAGTAGATATCCAGGAACTCATCTATTTCTTCCATGTTCTCCAATTTAATGGAGTAGAGGTTTTGGAAGTAAGATCTGATGATTCTTCCAATTTCATTTGTATCTGTTGTGACCTCTCCCTTTTCATTTCTGATTTTTTTTATTTGGGCCTTCTGTCTTTTCTGTTTATTTAGATTGGCCAAGGGTTTATTGATCTTATTCATTTTTTTTCAAAGAACTAGGTCTTTGTTCATAAAATTTTAAATTGTTTTTTCTTTTGTTTCCATTTCATTGATCTTAGGGCCTATCTTAATTATTTCTTTTCATCTTGAGCTCCTAGGGTTAGATTGTTTTTCCAATGCCTGTAGGTTGGCCGTTAAGTTATTGATTTGAGATCGCTCTGTGTTTGTTATGAAGTCATTTAGCGCTATGAATTTTCTCCTTAGGGCTGCCTTCATTGTGTCCCATAAGATTTTGTATGTTGTGTCTTTGTTATGATTTACTTCAAGAAAATTTTCAATTTCCTTTTTGATTTCTAACGACCCATTCCTTGTTTAATAGCATATTGTTCAGTTGCCAATAGTAGGTGTATTTTCTGTTAATTTCTCTCATTGTTAATTTCTAGTTTTAGTGCATTGTGGTCTGATATATGATGCAGGGGGCTATGCTAATCTTCTTGAATTTATTGAGGCATGTTTTATGTCCTAATATGTGGTCTATTCCAGAGAAGGTTCTGTGGGCTGCTGAGAAGAATGTATATTCTGTAGTCTTGGGATGGAATGTTCTGTATATGTCTGTTAGGTCTAGTTGACCTGTGGTGTTGTTAAGCTCCATTATTTCCCTGCTGATCTTTTGTATGGATGATCTGTCTGGAGATGGTAGTGGTGTATTTAAGTCTCCTACTATTATGGAATTGGAGTTTATTTCTGTTTTGTTTTTGAGTGACTTTTGCTTTATGAACTGTGGTGCACCTGTATTTGGTACATATATATTTATGATGGTGATATGCTCCTGCTATATTGTACCCTTGATGAGTAAAAGATGTCCTTCATTGTCCTTTTTAATTAATTTTGGTTTAAAATATATTTTTCCAGATATTAATGTAGCCACACTTGGTTGTTTTATATTTCCATTTGCTTGGAAGATAATTTTCCATCCTTTCATCCTGAGGAGATTTCTGTCTTTATAGGTGAGATGTGTTTCTTGAAGGCAGCTGATCAAAGGGTCCATTTTTTTCTGATCCACCCTGTTAACCTGTGTCTTTTTATGGTGAATTAAGTCTGTTAATATTCAAAATTATAACTGTGAGGTTTGCTTAAGACCTACCATGGTGTAGGGTTCATGGGGGTTGATGGCTCATATGTTATTATGGATCCATTAATTTTGGTTTTTGTGCTCATCATCTATTGGCCTCTTGAGGTTGGCTGATAGTCTCTTATGTGTGGAATATCTCCTGGAGTATTCTCTGCAGGTTTGGCTTTGTGTTCATATAATTGTAGAGCTGGCTATTGTCATGGAACATTTTCATTTCTCCATCTATTATGAGGGATACCTTTGCTGGGTACAGTTGTCTAGTTTGGAAGCCATATTTTTTTAGGCCTCATAGAGTGTTTTTCCAGGCTCTTCCAGCCTTCATTGTTTCCAATGAGAAGTCTGAAGTGAGTCTGATGGTGTCACCTTTATACGTGATGCGTTTTTTTCTCTCTTGCTGTCTTGAGCACATTCTCTCTCTCTCTCTCTCTCTCTCTCTCTCTCTCTCTCTCTCTGCTTTCTGTGTTTAGCATTTTAACTAAGATATGTATTGGAGAGTTCCTTCTTTTGTCCTGTCTGTTTGGAGTTCTATGGGCCTCTTGTATCTGGAGCGGCATTTCTCTTCTAAGATTAGGAAAATTTTCTTCAATAATTTTGTTGAATATTTTCTCTATGCCTTTGGCCTGGGTTTCTTCTCCCTCTGGAATCCCTATAATCCTGATGTTTGGTCTCTTTAGGGTATCCTCCAGGTCCCTCATATTTTGTTTACATGATTATTTGAATTATCCCTATTAATTTCTTTTGTCTTTGAGGTCTGAGAATCTGTCCTCCAGGTTATTAATTTTGGGATTCAGGAATATAAACGATGCTTTTAAAAGCTCTGGTTATTGATTTCTGTTATATTTTTGTTCATAGTCTCCATTTCTGTGGTGAGTTCCACTTTCCAGTCTAGTTTTGTTTTGTTAATGTTTTCTGGAATTTGTTCTTGAATTTGGTTATGTCCTCATTAAACATAATCAGCTGAGATTGAACGCCTCACATAGTTGTTTCACCTTCAATTCTCTTAATGCACTTTTGAAGTCACTGTGATTTTTTTCAATTAAGTTGATTCTGATGGTGAGGCTTGTGTTGTTGTTTCACTTCATTTAAGCCTTTTTTTGATAGTTTCCAGCTCAGCCAATATATTGGTCAGGATATCATTGCTGGAATTATCTGAGTTTGTTTTATTTTCATTTTGGGATTGTAATTCTGTTGTCTTCCCTATATTTTCAGTGGCATCTTCCATTGTGGGGCTAGGGGTCCTTGGTTGGGGGACTCTCAGCTTGCTGTATTGTGTTGTTGTTTGTTTGTTTGTTTTTTTTTGCATTGGGTTCTTCCAATTTCTGGATAAAGGTCTAGTTTTCTTAATGCAGGAGCCAATATAGGTTCTGGTTGGGTTTTCAGGGTTCTGGTTGGTTTGTGATAGCATTGGAATCACAGGTGCATGAGTTGCAAATGTTAAGGGTGTGCTAGCAGATCTGGGCTGGTGACAGGCTGTGGTGTACAGACTCTGGTCACTCCACTCTGTAGATTCTTATCTTTTTAATTTATTTTTAAGTTCTGTCTGAAGTGAGTGGTGACTTCCTTCTTTTTTGGTGATATGTCTCAAGTGGTCATGTCTATAGTTCCTCCCTGGCAAAACCTGGAACTTTGGCTGGAGTAGAATTTTTAGCAGGAGGGGAAGGAAGGTTGTCAAAGTTGGGGGTGGGCCACCCCAGAAGCGGGACAGGTGGGTGGTACCAGGAGGCAGTAAGAGGGTGGTTCAAGACCAGGGGAAGGCTGGCAGAGGGGGCCTACCTGCCTGGGAGAGGGAGAGGTGGGTAGCACCAGGAGGAGCAATCGGAAGGAGGGTCGTGCAAGACCAGGGGCTGGCTGGTGGAAGCTTAATAAATCTTTTAAAATTTATTTTTCCAAGTAAAGGATTTTTTTATGGTTAAAGTTATTTCATTTCCATATGGAATTATTATTTCTTTTATTCCTTATCATCGCTTATTGTCTTTTTCTGTTTGTTCCTGTTTTTGTGTATATGTCTTGGGCATGTATGCACATGTGTATGGAGGCCAGAGATCCATGTTGGATGTCTTCCTCAATTACTGTCCACCTTTTTTTTTTACTTAAACTTTTAAAATTATTCATTGAATTTTTTAAAATAAAAGTTTTGCTCTTAGACTCCCTTACCTCCCCAAATTTGCTGAAAGTGTTCTTCAGTGGGGTTATTGGTATTCTTTGTGGGGACCAAGAGACCTCATCAGTCGAGGGCGGGGGGTGGATACAGTGACTCAGGCTATTCCTATTCAACCTGTGGCTCTTACAATATTTCTTTTTGTTTGTTTTCTTGAAAATATATTTATTTTTACTAATTATTTATTATTATTATCCATAATGAGTTACATTTAATGGGCAAACAATGAGTTGTTATCCCCAGTTCCCCAATGCTCCTCTTCCCCATCCCCAATCAGCTGGATATCCTCCTCTGTGGGCAGTCTGTATCAGTCCTTGGGACAGGAGACCATGGATAGCCTAGGAGTCAGCCCGGTTCTGCAGGCCCTAGTATATTGTTACTGAGTGGGGGGTCATGTCTCTGGATATTCTCCCCCACCAAGGCTCTCACAATCTTTCCGTCCCCTCTTCTGCTCAGTTCTCTGAGTCATGGTGGGTATTAAGGCTGCTTTATTGTTGAGAACTTAGGGGTCTCTGAACTTCTGCTTTAGGTTGTGTTGAAAATCATTGGAGTCTGTCTCTCTGGCTTATCCTGTGTTGACTGATTGGCTGTGTCTATGGATCACTTGTTCATCCCATCATTCTCTGAGGGGTTCCATATGGATCCTCCACGGTAGGTCTGGGGTGGCTTATCTCTTGCTAGGATGTCAGTTATCAGCATGTGGTTCCTTGGTAGGGTTGGATGAGCCACAGCTCTCTCACTGCATTCTGAAAGATACAAACAGAATCTCCATCGGAGAGTGAGATCAGCATAGGTTAACTGAGATACACATTTCTGAATTAGCTAGATTCTATTGTTAGTAGTACTTTGTAAATCACTCGCTTAGTGCATCACTCCTTGGGGGCCCAAGAGTTCAGCTCCCAGTGCATATCGCCCTAAGTCCCCAGTTCCAGTTAAGGGCTCCCCCTCACTAATTTGTCCAAATTTAAAAGCTGTTGATTACCTCCCCCAGGCTTTGGCTCCTTCATTGCACAAGTGCTCCTTCCTTGGTTTGCTGTTCTTTCGCAGTAGGAAGTGTGGTCAGCCTACTCATGGCAGCAGACTTCATGCCAGTGGTCTTAAAATATTTCTGTTCCCTCTTCCAAAATGTTTCCTGATCCCTGGTGGGCAAGATAGAGATCTGATTTAGTGTTTCTTTCTCTGTAGCCTCTGGGTCTGTGTTGTGATAGGGTTTGAGTGACTATAGCATCTGTAGGATATCAGTTCCATGAGAGCTGAGTTAGTGTTGGAACCTAAAACAGTGCCTGGGAACTTACTGAGCAGATGCTTTTTAGTATTTGATAACAACCCATTGAGATATGCTATTTATACTGTAAAGTTTACTCTTTTAACCCCATTTTTGCCACAATAGGGATCAAACCTAGGGTCTTGTATATGCTCAGCAAGTGCTTTACCATATCTCAGCCCTTTTTTATGTTTTGCTTTGAGACAGTGTCTCAGTGCTCAGAATGGCCTGACTTCTCTCTGTAATTTAGACAGATTTGAACTTTTGATCTTCCTGTTTCAGCCTCCCGAGTAAATGAGATTATAGGACTATGGCACCAGGTCCAACTAAGCATCTCTTTATTAACTCATGGTGTTGAGCACCTTTTTATGTGCCTATTGATGATTTATTTTTATTTTTAAGAATATCTCTCTTCAGAAACTTTGCCCAATTTTAATTAGATTGTCTTTTTAATGTTGAATTGGAAGACTTTTTTTTTCCAAAGTAGGGTCTCACTTTAGCCCTTTAGCTCCAAGCTGGCCTTGGACTCACAGCAATTCTGCCTCTGCTTCCCAACTGCTAGGATTAAAGTTGTGCACCATCATGCCCAGCTGAAAACTTTTTTGTATACCTTTTAAAATATTTATTTATTTATTTGAGAGAGAGAGAGAGAGAGAGAGAGAGAGAGAGAGAGAGAGAGAGAATGAATATGAGACTATATGCCAGGCATGCCAGGACTTCCTGCTACTACAGATAACTCCAGACGCATGCACCACTTTGTGCATATCTGGCTCAAACTGTTTCTTAATTACTTTGTATCTTCTACATCTGTCTTTTCCATTGTTAACAAGGGGACAATTCTAAAAAGAAAATGTTATTAGTCACTTCAATATTTGCATCTCAGTTGGCTTCTCCTTGCAGGAGAAGGCTAGATACTGTTTCATGGCCACAGCTCTCAGTGGTGTGGACGTGTCTGTCCTGTGTGCTAGTTCCCCACTGGAGCCCTGGTTGGATCACTGGCTCTTGTTCACCTTCACTTTCTCTTCCCCTTTCTCATCAGGGTCTTGGCTCTGCATATATGAAAGAGAGTAACATTGTGGAGAGATGAAATTACATAGGACCCTGACAGCATGAAAAAAAATCTTAAAAGTGAGTTTTGGGTCATAGAAATAATATTCAATCCTGATAATCCCAAGTGTGTGCTAATAAGGAATGAGTTTATTTCAAAGGTAAAGCTGCCTTAGATGGTGATCTGAATGACTTCTTATCAACTTGAATGCCTTTTCCTGTGCCGTGTGCAGTTAGTTTCAGGGCAAACACTTCTGAACTCCCTGGGAGAGCGAGGGCTTCTCTGGTTTCAGTGTAATTCAATTTAAGCAGTGCTGTCAGAGCATCTGCAGCCTGAAGCTGTTTCCCACCCAGACATCACATTTCAGGGTAGACACGAAGGAGGCAGAGGCAGGAGGTAGACAGTCCATATACTCAGTTATTCTCCTTGGAAGGTGGGGAAATGGGTAAAGAGAATTAAGAACATCTACTGTATTCTGGGGAGAGGGGTGCTAGATGCCTTTGGTATACAATAGCATTTAACCCTCGTGTTCTATTAGGGTTGGTGTTACTATCCCCATCTATCCAGGAGTGTGCAGCCAGATGTCTGTGCACATTCTATTCACATTGACCCCCAGTTGCCCCATCCTTAGAAGGAATGCATTAGTAGTATGTCTTGGCCACTTAGCCCTCAGGTATAAGGCATGCGGGTGTGGGACAGTTTGGGAACAACAAGGTAAAGTTAGGTTTTGTCTTGGCGATTACTTCTGGGGCTGTTCTGTACCCTCCTAGACTATTTTTATTTCCAGCCCCTGGTTTTTATCCCCACTGTTTGAAAATGGTTGCTTTGGAATTCTGGGGTTCTGTGGTGATTCTAGCCCCAAAAATATTTCTGGAAGGGCATAGAGCCTCATTGTGCTTCCTGAGCATCTGCTGTATAGGAGGCACTGTCAGTACTGGGATGTTGGTGGTGAAGATGAGAAGCACAGTTCCTGCTCTCATGAGTCTTACCTTCCTTAAAGAGGCCCAGGAGCAATGAGTAAACAGACATAGACAACACCAGTACAGATTTTGACAAGAACTGTGAATGAAACAGGTGGAGGTGTACGTTAAATTGAGTGGTTAGGAACAGAACGTCCAGTTGAAATGAGGGGGAGGGGTAGGATTCATTTGTTTCCTCATGGCCTACAAATGTGCTTAGAGAGTTGACTGAGTGATCACTTTGGTTTTTTTTTTTTTTTTTTTGATTGCTTAGGCAGGAGAGGCACAAGGGTGTCAATGACAGGAACTTGGTACATTGCAGGAACACACAGGTGACTTGTTTCTGGCATGGAAAAGCAGATGTGAGATGAGTGTGCAATGATGGCCAGGTCATGCACTGCCCATTAAAGGGACTTTTTCAGGTTATGTGGAAGGTTTCAGGTGGGCAGTGTGTGATGAGAACTGCACTTCATGCCTCTCAGCTTTGCTGTTTTGATGTGACATAAGATTTGTGGAGATTCAACTTACTGGTACCTTCATGGTTTATCAGACTATGGGTTTAATTACAATACTACCTTTCTTTAAACAAAAATATTACAGTATGGATTAGTGGTGCAGCACCTGCATAGCATGCATGAAGTACTCAGTTTAATTGTATCTAAAAATTTAAAAAAATGCATACCAATTGCCCTATTGTAGAAAATTTGATAAAAGCCAAACTTCCCTTTTCTCATTCATATATTTTATTCATTTATTTGTGAGAAAGTGAGAGAAGGGGAGAGAGGGAGAGAAAGAGAGGGAATATGAATGGGTGTATCAGGGCCTCTTGCTGCTTCAAATTAACTCCATATGCATGTGCCACTTTGTGCATCTAACTTTACGTGGGTACTGCCAATTGAACCTGGGTTGATGGGCTTTGTGAGCAGTGCCTTTAATCACTGAGTCATCTCCCCAGCCCCACAACCATATATTTTGTTTACTGGACTTGTAAAATAAGAACAACAACATTAAAACAGAGTTGTGCTTCGAAGATTTGTCCGGCTCTGTATAGAGACAGCACTGGAGGGATCTGATGTGGTTCTAACGAGGGAGCCAACAGTAACTGGTGAGGGGTAAAGGGCTTGAGAGATATTCAGAAGGGAGAACATTCAGATATGTGACAGGGTTGAAGGGATAGGCAGAGAGAAGATAAAGGGCAGGGTTGTCAGGTAGGCAGGGATGCAGTCCTTCCAGCTCCAGATTCTCCCACTTCCTGCCTCCCTCCCCTTCCTCATCCTATATTCTCATAGTCTCCTGTGCTTTTCCAAGTCCCTCTGCCAGTGTGCTTGGCCTGGTCAACGTGTTCTTGTTCCACTTAGCTTGCCTGAGGCAGCATTTATGTTTTTCTCTTGAAGGATGTTTATGGCATGAAACTAATAAGACTGTAAGATAAATAACCTCCCAATACCAATATTGAAGTTACAAAACTTTACAAGGGAGAGTTTTCAGATTGTGGGTTTCTTCTCCATGATTATCTACTGACTGCTGGACCTGGATGTTACTTGTGTCAGAGGTGAACTCCCCAGGTTGCTGCCCTGGGGAGCCTCAAGGCTGATGGGGTGGCCGCCCTGAGCACTACGGGCCCTCCTCACCAAGCAGTTGTCTCTGCGATCTCAGCCAGAAGAGCACAACATGGGCCACTGAGCCCCAGGATTAGTGTAGGCCCCTCTGCCTTCATCTCCATTCCAATGGTCTCTGAGGCCTGGACTCTTTCTCAAGTCCCAGGAAGCAGTTGAGCCAACCCATGGTCTTCCGTTGGTGGTAGCTTGCATTATTTGTCTTCTTACAGAGAATTTCAGGACCCTCACCTACCACCCTACTGATACTGATCACTTCTCATGGCTTAAATGTAGTGTGTATGTGGTGGGATCTTCTTTTCAGAGGTGGAGCTTCTCCATCCCCATTCATTTGGAACCATTGTGGCTTAGAAGTTCTCTCTTGTTTACCCTTTTCTCTCCTTTCCTGTTGGACAGTGTCTAGTGCATCTTATCTTAATTGGACAGACTTTTATTCTGTGCCCCGCTCTGTCACTCCTGACTTAGGATCTCTTCAAGCATGATTTATTTAAAAGGTTTTCCTTCTTTCTCTTCTCTTCTCTTCTCTTCTCTTCTCTTCTCTTCTCTTCTCTTCTCTTCTCTTCTCTTCTCTTCTCTTCTCTTCTCTTCTCTTCTCTTCTCTTCTCTCTTCCTTCCTTCTTCCTTCCCTCCTTCTCTTTCTCCCTTCCTTCCTTCCTTCTTCCCTCCCTCTTTCTTTCTTTCTTTCTTTCTTTCTTTCTTTCTTTCTTTCTTTCTTTCTTTCTTTCTTTCTTTCTTTCTTTCTTTCTTTCTTTCTTTCTTTCTTTCTTTCTTTCCTCCCTCCTCTCTCTCTTTCTTTTTTTGCTTTTTTTTGAGGCAGGATCTTGTTCTAGCCTGAGCTGACCTGGAATTCACTATGTAGTCTCAGGGTGGCCTTAAACTCATGCTGATCCTCCAACTTTGCCTCCCAAGTACTAGGATTAAATTCATGTGCCACCATGTCCAGCCCAGAACTTTGTTTCTTCATTCAACTACCTTAGCATCCTTGTGAAAAATCTGGGTTTCCTGCTCTGTTCCATTGGCTTGTGTGTCTATATGCCAGTGCGTTAATTACTAGAGCTTTCTAGTAATCTTGAAATAAGATCTTCTTTTTCAGTATTGTTTGAACAGTGTAGGTCCTCTACATTCTGATAAGCTTTAGAGTCAGCCAGTTTAGGATATTTTGGTTTTCCAGGTAGGCTAACTTGGAACTCACTCTGTAGTCCAAGCAATCCTTGTACCTCTGCCTCCTAGTGCCAGGCTTAAAGTCATGTGTGACCACAACCTAGAGTCAGTTTATGAAATTAAAAAAACCTGTTGGACTTTTCAGTGAGATTGTACTATATATATTTGGGGAGGCTTGTCATCTTAGTATTGAGGTTCATGAATTGAGGTAATCCATGAACATGGAGTACTTTCTCTCCACTTATTTAGGTCTACTCTCTCTCTCAATCTCTCTCTCATATAATTTATTTTAAGGTAGGGTCTTACTCTAGCCCAGGCTGACCTGGAATTCACTATATAATCTCAAACTGGCCTAAAACTCATGCTAATCCTCCTACCTCTGCCTCATGAGTGCTGGGATTAAAGGAGTGTGCCACCACACCTGGCCTGGTTTTTTTTTTTTTTTAATTGGAGAAAGAGTTTAATGTAGCCCAGGCTGGATCAACTCGCTGTGTAGTTGAGATGACTTTTAACTCCAGATCCTCTTGCCTCCACCTTCCAAATTCTGGGATTACTGATGAATGCCACCACACTTGGCTTATTTAAGTTTGATCTGTTTTGTTGTGAGTATTGCCTATAAATTTTTGGTTTTCAAGTAAGCTACACTGTTTTTTTTTTTACTACTATTAACTGTACAGCGTAAGGGATTGCATTGTGATATTTTCATATGTACATATCATGTACTTTGGTCTACCATTCTTATTGTCCTCTTTTATCTCACTTCCTCTTTTATCTCACTTCCTCTTTTATCTCACTTCCTATGCTCCTTCTCCCCTCAGTTCCCAGTTGGTGGCAGTTTACCTTTGTCCTTTTTGTTTCTTCTAAATTCTCAGCATAAGAGAAAATATGTGATATTTAACTTTTGGGGTCTGACTTATTTCACTTAACATGATGTCTCTTTCTTGAAAATGACACAACTTCCTTCTTTCTGGTTGTTGTACTCAGGCACACGCTGCTGGGATGACTCTCCAAACCAGGCACAATTTTGGGGAGGAAAGTATTTATTGAACTAATAAATCCAGGGGAAGTTAAGGAAAAAGGCTGACTCCCTTTCACAGAAGCAAGCAGAGAGAGAAGCCCACCACCAGCACCTCAAGCAAGCACATTGTGACACTGTAATTCACAAAATGCAGAACTGCCAGACCTGGGGTTCTGGCTGCTGTTTTGCATATGTATCCCTAGACTATTCCATCCAATTTAGAAAGGGTGTCATGACCCCAGGAGGCCAGGCCAAAGTGACACTTCCTCCAACCAGAAGCCTGGAGACAATTAACAATTTAATAAACACAATTATAATAAATTCTATTGGAGGACATTTATTCAAAACTACCACACTGATTGAACACTATCCCATCATATGCATACATGCCAATTTTCTATTTTCTGTGGATGGGTCTCCTAGGCTAATTCTATAACTTGACTACAGTGCCACATAAACCAGTATGAGGGAACTGTGGGAGGGAGCAGCTATCTTTGTAAGAAGTGGACTTTGATTCCTTTGGGTATATATTTAGGAATGGTATAACTGGATCATTTGGTAGCTCCTGAGATTGGATTGTTCCTATTTTTCCAATGCCTTTAGGTGGGTGGTTAGGTTATTAATTTGAGTTCTCTTTGTCTTTGTTATGAAGGCATTTAGCACTATAAATTTTACCCTTAGGACTGCCTTTATTGTGTCTCATAAGTTTTGGTATGTTTTCATTATCATTTAGTTCAAGAAATTTTGCTATTTTCTTTTTGATTTCTTGAACAACCCATTCATTGTTTAATAGTATATTGTTCAACCTCCAATAGTTGATGTAGTTTCTGGTTTCTATTGTTGTTAATTTCTAACTTTAACACCTTGTATTCCGATATGATGTAGGGAGTTACATTAATTTTCTTGAATTCATGGAGTTAATGTTTTATGTCCCAATATGGTCTATTTTGGAGAAGGTTCTGTGGGCTGCTGAGAAGAATGGGTATTCTGTAGAGTTGGGATGGACTGTTCTGTAGACATCTATTAGGTCTAATTGATCTAAGGTGTTAAGATCTATTATTTCCCTTCTGATTCTCTGTTTGGATGATCTATCTAGTGTTGACAGTGGTGTATTAAAGGCACCTACTCTGATGATACTGGAGTTTATTTCTGATTTGTTGTCTGGTAAGTTTTGCTTTATGAAATGTGATGCCTATATTTGGTGCATATATATTTATGATAATGATATCCTTTTGTTGATTTGTTCCCTTGATGAATAAGAAATGGCTTTCTTTGTTCTTTTTAATTACTTTTGGCTTAAAGTCTATTTTATCAGATATTAATGTAGCTACAGCTGCTTGTTTATTATTTCTATTTGTTTGGAAAATCATTTTCCATCCTTTCACCATGAGGAGGTGCCTGTCTTTAGAGGTGAGGTGGGTTTTTTGAAGGCAGCAGAAGGAAGGGTCCATTTTTTAATCCATTCTGTTGACTTGTGTCTTTTTATGGGAGAGTTAAGTTCATTAATATTCAAAGTTATAACTGTGAAGTTTAATTTATTCCCTACCAAGGTGGAGGGTTTATGGGGATTGATGCCTTGTATGTTATTATGACCACTCTAATTTTGGTTATTGTGCTTTATTGGGCTCTTGAGTTTGGTTGCTTGACTCTTCTGTGTCAAATATTTCCTGGAGTATTCTCTGTAGGTTTAGCTTTGTGTTCTTATAATCAAGAGCTGGCTTTTATTATGGAACATTTTCCTTTTTCCATCTATTATGAGGGATACTTTTTCTGGGTAGAGTAGTTTGGGTTGGAAGCCATAGTTTTGTAGACTTTGAAGTACTCCATTCCAAGCCCTCCTGGCTATCATGATTTCCATTGAAAAATCTGAGGTAACTCTGATGGGGTGGCCTTTATATATGAGGACTTCTCTCTTGCTGCTTTTTAGCACTCTCTTTTTGCTTTCCATGTTTAGCAATTTAACTATGATGCATCTTGGAGAGTTTGTTCTTTGGTCCTGGGTGTTTGAAGTTCTGTGAGCTTCTTATATCTGGATGGACTCTCTTTTGCAAGAATTGAAAATTTTTCTTTAATAATTTTGTTGAATCTGCTCTCTATGCCTTTGGCCTGGATTTCTTCACCCTTCCATAGCCCCATGATTCTGATGTTTGGTCTCTTTAGGGTGTCTCACAGTTCCCTCATATTTTGTTCACATGTTTGTTGAACTTATCCAAGTTTTTAGAATTCCAATCAATTTCTTCTGTCTTGTGTTCAAGGTCTGAGGTTCTGTCCTCCAGATTATTAACATTTGTAGTGAGGAATTCTAGAGAGGCTTTTAATAGCTCTGTTTGATTTTTTGTTTTCTGTTGCATTTTTCTGTGTTATCTCTATCTCTTTGTTGAGTTTTGATTTTCTTAACGCTTCCTGAATTTCATTCTTGCATTTGATCATGTCTTTGTTAAGATTAGTCAATTGGTTATTGAGATCCTCTAGTTGTTGGCTTACTTTCAGTTCATTTATTGCTCTTTTGAGGTCCCTCTGATTTTCCTCAGTTAAACCTGTTGATGAAGCTTGTGTGCTGTATGGTCTCATCGTGTTCCACTTCATTTATGTGTTTGTTGACTGTTTCCAGCTCAGCCATTATCTTGGTCAGAGTCTCCTTGCAGTTATGTCCTGAGCTTATTGTGCTCTCATCTTGGAGTGTATCTTTTTTGTCTCCTTTATATTCTCAGCAGTGACTCCCATAGTGGGACTAGGGAACCTTGGTCGGGAGCTCTCACCTTGCTGTGTTGTGTTATTTTTGCATTGGGGTCTACCCATTTCAGGATGGAAGACTACTTTTCTTAAGGAGGAGATATAGCTCTTATATGGTCTTCAGTGTGTGTTTTGTTTGGGGTTTGAGCCAGATTGTAGTGGGATGGTCTTGTAACCAGTGTTGTGCAGGTTGCAGAGGTTTAAAGGTATGCCAGCAATTCTGGGCTGATTGCTCATATGAATGTTGCTTTGAAGTTCTGAAATCTCTTCTGCCTGTAGTCACCATTGTTCCTTGCCTCTGAAGCTTAGGGTATTCTGGAGCAGTACTACTTGCCTTTCTCCCCCCACTGCTCCCCAGCTGAGTGGGTTGTGGAGTTCACACTGGTTTTAAACTGGTACTGCTGTGGCAGGTACCTGCAAGTTACCCATGTGCTTTCTAACTGGGATAGGAATCAGGCAGCTCTGGTAGGCAGGTGCGGTGGTGGTGGGTGAGGGGGGTGCTCATGTGAGGGCTTCAATAAGTAGAGGTCATGGGCAGTGGGGCTTGGCACTGAAGAGAACAGTCAGCATTCAGCAGTAGTGTAGGGCCAATGAGTGGGATAGATGGGGGAGGGCTTGTGGTGGGGATATGCAACTCGGGACAGATGAGGTTGTGTGGTAGCACACAGTGGATGAGGACTGGTGGAATTGGTACCCACTGTCAGGTGGTGGACAGATGCTGCTTTGCTGGCAGCGGAAATCTGCCTGTTGGAAGGCAGGTGGGGGTGGGGCAACTCAAGACAGCTGGGGATGGATAGCATGACTTTTCACCATAGCCTTGGGGGTGGGGATCACTCCCAGTGTGGATCTCCCTGCTGGATCTTTCTGCCCTTGCCCTTGGGGTAGCAATCTGTCTGCTGGGCACTGGTGGCTAGGGGCACAAGGGGCTGAAAACACTAGCTGAGGGTATTTTCCTGCTGGAGTGCTAATGGCTGTGCACTGCTGCTGGGGGATGGGCATTTCGAGTTTCTGCCCCCAGGCAGAGATCACTTGCTGAGGGTGTCTTCCTGCTGGGGTGCTAATGGTGGTGCATTTCTAGCTCAGATGAGGTGGTTACCCCTGAGGCATGGGGTTCTGCAGGTGCCCTGGCTAGAGGCCCCAAAGGCACTGTGGACACAGTGTGGGACCTGGTTCTGAACTCTGCGTATTGGCTTGGTGGATTAGTCCCTCATCTGAGCACATGGGATGTTGGGGAGGTCCAAATGTATAGCTAGCCTACCTGGCTAAATTAAGCCTGCTGGATTGTTCCCCCCCCCCACCACCTATGGATACACCTGTGAGCTGGGTTGGCATCAGCCTGTCAAAGTGCCCCACACCCTAGAGGAAGTTGTTAGACCTGCATGAATTAAAGCCCCTAATAGTCTTGTACTGGCATTGCTACAATCTGCCATCTTGTCTGGAACTCTCTTTATGTGTTTTGATTATTAATCTGCTGTCAGAGAAATGGCTGGCAAAGGTTTTCTTCTCTTTCTGTATGCTCTCTCTTAGTTTCTTGACTGTTTCTTTTGCTGTACAGAAGCCTGTTAATTGGATACAACACCATTTGTCAATTCTTGCTGTTATTTCCTTAGGTATCTGAGTCCTCTTCAGAAAGTTGGTGCCTATGCCTACATATTGAAGTATTTTCTGTTATATTTTGCTCAAGGACTTTGTCAGGTTTTACACAAAGGCCTTTGATTCATTTTGAGTTGACTTTTTGTACAAAGTTAGAGATAGGGGCCCACTTGTCCACATGTAGGGATCCAGTTTTTCTAGCACCATTTGCTAGAGACTTTTTTTTTTAAAACAATGTGTGTTTACATGTGTAGCACCTATGTAAAGAATTACCTGGTGGGAGCTGTGTGAGCTCTGACTTACGAGTCTCCTGTCTGTTCCCATTTGGTTTGCATGTATATTTTTGTGCTAGCAACATGCAATTTTTATTATTGTGACTCTGAGGCATAGTTTGAAGTCAGGTATTGAGAAACTTCCAGCATTTCTCCTTTTTCTTAGGATTGCTTTGACTCTTCACAGTCTATTATATTCCATTTTCTAGAAGAATGCCATTGGAATTTTGATGGAGTTTGTATTGAATTGCTGGCTCACTTTTGGTAATTTGGCCATATTTATAGATTGTTATGTCATGGGAGATCTTTACTTTCTCTAGTGTCCTCTGTAGCAGTTATCTTCTTGTTGCTGAGTCAGAACACCTGGTCAGAAGCAGCTGATGGGTGGAAAGGCTTTATTTTGGCTTGCAGCCTTGAGGGGAAGTTTCATCATGGCGGGGAAAGCATGGCAAGAGCAGACAGCCTTCAGGAAGGAAGTTGTCTGAGTACTGACTGAGCTTGGAGCGATCCCAAAGCCATCCCCTAGTCATACAAATCCTCCAACAAGTCTCCACTTCCCTAATTGCCACCAGCTTGGGATACATGAGCCTATGGGGGACATTTCATTCAAACCCCCACATCTTTTTTTTCCAAAACATTAAAGTTCTCATTATAGAGACCTTTAATATCTTTTCTTAGGCTATAGACTCCCATGAATGAAGTTATATTCTTGAATTCTTTTTCTCCTTAAAAATATTTATTTGCAGGCAGAGAGAGAGAAAGAGAGAGAGAGAGAGAGAGAGAGAGAGAGAGAGAGAGAGAGAGAGAGAGAGAGAGAGAGAGAGAGGAGAAGTTATGGGCATACCAGGGTCTTTTGTCACTGCAAAGGAAGTTCAGATGCATGTACCACTTTGTGCATCTGGCTTTTTGTGGGTGCTGGGGAATCAAACCTGTCGCAGTCAGCCACACGCCGCTGGGATGAATCTCCAAACGCACGATTATGGTAGGAAAATATTTATTGAGCAGATCCAGGGGAAGAAGTTAAGGGAAAAAAGGCTGGCCCCTTTTCACAGATCCAAGCAGAGACAGACAGAAGCCCAGCACCAGCACCACAAGCAAGCACACTGTAACACACTGTGATTTACAAAA